>JBCAUJ010000001.1:14592843-14605928 GCA_038406275.1 Cataglyphis albicans
TGCTACACAAATTATACTATATATATATATATATATATATATATATATATATATATATATACTATAATTCGGACATAATAAAATAAGGAATTTACATCCCACATATTTAAATTTATTTAACAAGTAAAAAATATTTTGTTAATGAATATTGTTTCAATTTCACAATAATTGATTATTTTAATATATGTATATTTTAAATAATTGGCATTACAAATTTTGCAGATTTATAAAGTCTTGAAACGAAATTTCCAACATGAAATGGAATAATCAAATCGATTAGTCCTTTTCATCGTCAATCAAACAAGAAATGTTAGTCTCTTTATACAATTTACTTGTTTGACCTTTCAAATGATCTACTTTTGGATAGAAGGAAATGCCAGATTCGATATTGCGGGATCGATATCTCGTAATAATAGGCGATATATAAAGTGCCCTAAAAATATGTATAATGCAATCTTTTAATAAAATGGGGACATATCAGATATTATAAAATATTATAATATGCAGATATTTAATATGAATTATTATGAAAAAGCAAAAATCAAGTTTGAGAGTTTTACATTTCAAACAAATCTTGAATATATATGTAGGACAAAAAATTTCTACTTTACTAATCTTACGGTTAATTCTAACTAAAATTCCTATTTGTATTTTACTGTCTTAAGTAAATTAAAAATTAATGAAAATCATTTTTCTTCGTTGTAACAAACTTGAGTTTAAAATCTAAGAGAAAGAAGAGGGGGATTTTGAAAAACGTGTACTAATCCAATATGATTGCCTTAAATATAAATACAATCTTTCGCAATAAAAATAAGTTTTTGAATGTCTTAAAAAAACAGTTTCCAAGCGAGTTGCTTATTAATTATTTTTGATATACTGAAAAAATTCTACATTATATACAATTATTTTATATAATCTAATATATATTTTATTCTACATATAATTCTTCTTTACTGCAGTGCAAAATTACGCATTATGATGCAATCATACCTAATCATTATGTATGTTTCAAAAATTTTCTTCAGAATAATTCAAAATAAAATTTTCTACTCGAAAATTCAACTCATCAATTTTTTTTGAATATTCTACATAATATGAGAACTTATTGCGTAGAAATATGATGTATATACGTATATGTGTGTGTGTATGTATAACTATATGCGCGCGCAATCAGGTAGCTAATGTAAATATATGACACACGTTTTGCTTAACTGCGTCATTGAATTCCCTTCCGAATAAATTGACACGTGATCTTATAAATAAAAATCTTATGTTTCGAAATTAGTAAGACCGGTTGTACCAAGCCGTGTCATATATAACTATTTACAAGATATATGTGTGAGCGTAAACACAATAAATATATAATATATATATCTATATATAGTATAAATTATATTATATATATATATATATATATATATATATATATATATATATGCAAATCAAAATTTAGATCTAATATTAATTAATTATAATATTTACTTATTGTTAGTATATTTTTTATTATGCGTAGAGGTATTTTTAATTTTTTAATTTATTATTTATTATATTATTTTGCTAATTTCTTATAGTTATTGAATTAATTATAGAGAAGAATAAAAATTAACTAGAATAAAATAATCAAGATTGTTTATTCTAAATATATTACCGTATTTTTGAGATTTTTTGATGATTTACACAATCATGAATAAAAAAAAATCAAATTTTTTTACGTCTTAATCTGAAATGTACGAGTTATATTAATAACAATATGGTTTTAAATTTATCTCGGTCAGAGCTCAAACTTTTTTTTTTCAAGATTTCATATCATATAAATTATTAATTGTTAATTGTATTTTAATTGACGACTCGATAAAACTATACCTATTATATAAAAAGAGATTTTGTTACAGTCATCAAGATTAAACAATGTTGCAAAAATTGATTTTATCACTTTTTATTTTACCGCATTGCAACATCGTGATTATTGTACGAAAAATAGAGACGATGAATTGATGCTGTTGATAAGAATATTATATCGAAAAATTAGCATTACTATAATCGTTGAAAAGAAAATGAAAACCTCAAAAACTGTTTGTCAAAATAATATATCATTTTAGAAAAATTGCCGATTTCATTCATTTTGCGCATTACAGCTGTTCTTTTATATGTCACATACATGACACGCTGTATTAAAGACTATCGACTTGTTAAAAGACAAAAAGAGAGATTCTTTATCAAGCTAGAAATAATTCTTTTATAATTACGGACCATGTGTGTGATTACTAGTTTAATCATTTGATAAGAATCGAACACATATCGACTTGAATCTATATTCATGTGCATATTTTTTTGTCATCTTCGTATATAACTGATAATTTTAATTATTTTTGCAATAAACATTGAAGAATTTTAGAACGTTTGCATAGGGATGTTATTTTATCGTGATTTATTTTCGATATGCACAAAAATATAATTGAAAGTGTCGTTTTTATAACGCTGTAAATGTAGAGACAAATTTTATCGCAGTAATGCGTTGTAAATTACATGCCTTCGCGATAACATTAATTTATCTCGTTTTCACGTTTATCTTATTATGCACGTTTTCATTACACTTAGATCTCGATATAGAATGAAGAAGAGAAATTATCTTCTGTCTCGAATCTTTCTCTGGATTTTCAAGTTTCAATTCGAACTTTGTGCAAATTGTCTAAGAATTAAAAATTTAATTTATATTCCATTTATCTACGATATTGTAATGATTGAATTAATTAAATTTGATTTTTATAAACGTCACAGTTAACCTTACTTGGATACGATTTATTTTTAGAAAAAATATCTTCATTGCATGAAATATTTTTGTTGCAAGTTTTCAATATTTGACATTAAATATTTTTTACAATTCTCATCGAATCATCTATTGAAGAGGACATCCACTCAAAATTGAATTAGTTGTTACGAAATCATGCTGAGTCATGCTAATAAATCATAAAAAAAATAATATTTTTCTTGCTTCTTTTATTTATATCTTTTTACTTATACCTAAATTATTTCTTTAATATTTATTGACATATAGTTATATGTTGTTTATCAATTCCAAAGTATTTTAGAAAAAGAAAGAGCTTGTAATAATTTTAATTTATATATTGGCAAGATTTACATCATATATTTATTTATAGCATATATATATATATATATATATTTTTTTTTTTTTTTTTTTTTTTTTTCGTACACAATATATGTATATTGAGAAGCAAAGAAGTTTGTGATTATGACAGTACTAATTTAATTTCTCTTCGAAACTATATAGACTCATGCTTTTTTCGTAATAACTAATTCAAATCTGAACTGTCAAATTTTTACCTTCTACCTAAAACTCTTTAATGTCACACAATTCTTCCTTTTGAATTCAGTTGTAATAAAAAAAATTATCAGTTCGATCGAGAAATTTATAGATAAGAAAAAAATCGGATAAAATATCCTTATCATGTATACATATACGTACACACACGCACACATATCGGGAGTACGCTCCCAATTAAAGACGACCTTTCCGGATAATTGATTCTTAATCGCCCTGGGGTCAGGTAGAATCAAGCGATTCGGAAAGGCTGCTATAGTAAAGGCAGCCAATCGGCATCGCGCCGTAAAGGAGAGATCAAACCAGCCCTAAAACGAGTCAAGGCCGCGACGCAGAGAAGCCGGGCCATACGCACGCGCGCGCGCGCGCGCTCGTCGAAAATAATACTCACCCTCCGGCGACGAGATGTATCGCCGTGTCGCGATCCAACATTCTACGCGATCGCGAGACACTGTCAATCTAAGGTAGCATGCACTTTTCGCGGATTCGGCCGCCCGGATGATAGATGATAGGACAAGAGACGGAGGCGAGACGAGGAAGCGTACGTGACCAGACGAGACGAGACGAGACGAAACGAAACGAGGCGAGGCGAGACGAGACGAGACGATACGAGGCGAGACGAGACGAGACGCAATAGTCTCTTAAGTAACGTTCACTGTTTTCAGACACAGTTTTCGCGATCGCGACAAGACCCGCAACTGAACAAACTGCACTCTCTTGCGATCGCGATATCGACGAGACGCACAAATATTTAATGGGCACCGTATTATACCGCACCGTATCACTGCAATAGCATACACTCTTTCAAAATCGCGAAACAACGGACGACTCCGATCGGAACGACAACCTACCACGCACTGCTACCGAATATCGAATGCCGGATTCCCCCAGATTTCTCCCTTCCACTTTTACCCCCACTCCTCCCTCCCCCTATCGCTTACTTCGCGCCGCGCGATTCGAGTTCTTCTCGACTATTTGACGGATGTAAACAAGTGGCGCCGAGAGTTTGCGTCGTCTCAAGGACGAACCATCGACTTCAGTAGACTTCGAGATAATTGAAGAATGATGACGTTACCAACCGCAAAAAAAAAATAAACACGAATATTTCCCATGTTGTATATGTGTGTGTATATATATATATATATAGCTGTATATAAATGTGTATATAATATATATATGTGTATATATATTTTGAATGAAGCTGATTTAATCAGATTTCGGACAACGATTCAATTCAATTTGCCATAAACATATATATGTTCGACTGAAAATGAGTTTTGAATCTGATTCAGTAAATAAATCAATAATTTTGTAAAATCACGACATATAGCCTTTATTTATATAATATTTTAAGATTTTTATCAATGTTTTATTTTAATAATATTTATTATAATGTTTGATATTTATAATTCTCGTAAAAATGTTGTTTTTTATTTTAATAAATAGTAATCTGCAAACAATATTTAGAACAATACTGTATATATGAAAAAGAAAAAAAAAGTTATTTTATTATTTTAATTAATAAAAGAAATTTTCAGATTTTTATTATCTAGTTTTATACGATATTATAATAATATACGATATATAAATAATATGTTATTCAAGATTGCTCCTGGATATTATAATTCTTCTATTTAATTGTCTTATGTATATAAAACAATTAATTAAATAATTATTATTTAATAATTAATTAATTTAATAATTATGAAGAAATAAAATGTAATAAATGATGTGTATGAATGTATTAGTAAATATAATGATACATCACGTTATAATGGAATTTTCCTTAAAATGCATAACAAAAACCTACTGTATTTTAAATCCATTTTTTCTTAAATCACTATTTATAAATTGTAAAAATAAAGCTTATTTTAGTTCTCATTTTTTGATATAATTAACTAAATAATGAACTTAAGTACAAGATATATTATAATATAATAAATTTGAGATTATATAAATATGTGTAAAAAGAGAATTTATATTTTATTTGAAACTATAATTGGAACCTGTATCTCATGTAAAAAAAAGATTGCCACGTTTTGGTCGATTGCTGGGTACGCGAAAACCATCGGCATCGGTTTGATGTTTTTTTGAATCCATTGACTGCATAGACATGGGTGTCACATTAGAAAGTTTCAGAAAATCTGACGATTCTGAAGCATATCTAAATAATGAAATACATTAAAGAAAATGCATTAATAAAGAATTGCATTATTCAGATATCTTTTAATGCTTTTGAATTATTTGTAACAATAGTATATAATAATAAAAATTATTGAAACTTATAAAAATGGCGTGACATGTATTCTTGTATTTTACCTTGAACTTGACGAATGCGTAGAAATAGTATAAGAATCTGTTGGCGTCTTCATTGTGCGGGGTGTTACAGTTTGCATTTTGTACACATTTTGGATATGCAATATCTTTTTTTCGAAGCTTTCTCTCTCTTTCTTGAGACACATGTACTTCTCTCTCAATATTTTAAAATTACGTTGGTCGATATAAAACTGATTTTTCAATTTCTCATATTTTTCGTCCTTAAAAAAAAAAACATCATCATATAATTATCCGAATCGTTGTTCAAAAATAAGCAAAGAAATATGAGTATAATGTAAATATAATAAATATAATATATGTGTATGATATAAGAAATTGCACGAGAAACATAAAAAGAATAAAATGAATGATTTTAATATAACACACAAGTTCGCGAAAGCGTTGCATTGTTATCTTTATTTGATTGCTTCGCAACATATCCGCTTTTGATAACATATCCCAAATTTCGATGACGGGAGCGAAAAACGAGATTGTTTTAGACATCACTGGTTCTTTTAATGATAAATATGCGGGGCTGATATATTGGCATTGTGAACACTGCTTCTCGACTGTAATAAAAAATTAATCAATTATTTTAATCAAATTAATTAAAAATTAATAAAAGTTTGTGTGTATGTGTGTGTGTGTGTGTGTGTGTGCGTGCGCGCGCGCTTGTGTATATGATACCGTACTTCGCGCGATTTTATTATTTACCTTGTTGTAGACACTTCTGACAGAAAATATGGCCGCACTGCGTAATATAGTACGGTTGATGTCCTCTATGTATCGAGACAAAACATTTATTGCAAATTAATGAATCCATGTGTGAAATGTAGCTAAAAGAAAATCGTAAGACGTATATATAGCTGCGCAACTTGCAACACTATTATAATCATTTTAAACGAAATGGCGAATGTCGTATTGAAATTAAATATAATAATCTTAATTTACTTGCAGTACATTTTTTTTGTACATGTATATATACATATATATGTTACACAAAGTCGAACTAATTTTATCAATCAAATATTTCTTCACCTTCTCTCTATGTTTTCCTGCATCAAAAAGATATGTGATACGTTTCGAAATTACTTAATGGCGCCAAGAAATGAATTGAAGTCATTCGCGCCTTCTACAGCGCAATAGACATCGACAGAGTGACCACTCGTACAAAAAAAAAAAAAATCAGAGACAATTTCTCAGCAGAGAGAAACTTGAGAGGGGGCGCCGTATTTCGATACGATGCTTTTTCTAGCTGATACAATAGCGCTAACTGGATCTATTTATTCGATGCGACGATAAAACCGCCGTATGATGCATATATCGGTGCTAAAAATAAATACTGGAATAAATGTGGAAACATAATATGGATTGATTTAATGTTTCATTAGTTGTGCATAATGTTTTGTCATTCTAATATATATATTATGAAAATACAGTTATAATAAGTTATTATTGAAGTTATTTTTATATATGTAAAGTGCATATAAAATAAAATAAATTTTCTTAATTTAATTTTCTTAAATTTATTTCCTTAATAATTTTTTTTCTAATTTTTAAATATAATGTGTAGAAAATATTTACAATAATTAAGTAATGTTTATTATTGTATATATATATATATATATATATATATATATATATTATGTCTATTAAAAATATATTAATAATAAATATATATATATATATATATTTATTATTTATATATATATATATATATATAAGTAAAAAGGAAATTTCAATTTACAGGCAAAACAGCTGTTTCAGAATAGAGAGGGATGTAGAATAGAGAACTTTTAATAGGGATTTTTGGCGTGACGCGAGTGTTGTGGCCTTCGAGCGAAAGAAATGATAGAATAATCGCCCATAATAATGGCGACCATGGTGGAGGATCAGAATTCGATTGATATGAATGAGGATAAGGATTCGTCGTAAGTTTCAACATTGATAAATTGCTTTGTGCGGAATCACGTTCGCGAATAGTTCGCGAACGGCGAATACGACGATCCGTCATCCCGTCATCCGTCATGACGTCGCGAGCCTCGGTGCAGCTTAACCTAAAATTGCACCGTTCGCTCGCGCATCCAGGGCGGTATTTTTTAACTGAACCATGCTGTTCCTATTTTTCAGATTCGATCAGGTCACGCACAATTGGGTGGACATCACTCAAGAGTTCTTCGAGGCGATCACAGGTATTTGATCGATAGTTCGATTACTTTGTCCCTCGATAATTTTTCGTTTTTCACTCGTCCCGCACTCTTCTTCCTGTGAACTCTATGACAAGCTTGTGCTATGAATACTGAAGCCGCTCGTTTCCTTAGATCTAGATTTTTTTAATGCTTTCTGTATTTAAAATAAGATAGGCGTATTTAATCTTTAAAAGAAAAAAATGAGAATGAAATAACCGCAAGTAAATATTATTTGATTTTGATTTTTCTCTAAATTATTTGTGTTTCTTTGATTTCTCAAAGAAAGTTTCAAATCAGATTTTTGCTTAATGATTTATGAAATCAATAATGTTTAAATTCTGATTCTATTTTAATATTGTATAATATTTGCGCATATTTATTTATCTGTTTTTAATTAATTGTAAAATTGTTAAATTGTGTTTAAATCTGCTCAGAATTTTTAATAAATATTACTAAATTGCAATTCTTACTTTGTATTAAAGTTTATTTTCTATTTTCTCATTATCTATTCTCGTATTTTCTAAGTTATTTCTTGATTTTGTCTTATTAAAATTATGTTGTTGACATAAATGTACTAATATAAGCAAAAAAATAAAAATATATTCTTAGTAAATTATAAAAGTGATATTATCATAACACATAATATATGTCAGAATAGAATTACAATATTTTATATAACAGAATTTCAAGAGTAAGCAATTGCAAATTTTTTTTTCAATCTTTATAAGAATCAGAATAGTAGTATCTTTAACAATAAAATATTAGTAATAGAATATATTAGAGTAAAATATTTTATTATTTTCCGAAATGTCCCTGCAAGTGTCCTTGCATTCTGTATCTAGAATTGGAACTGGGAGAATTGTTACATGATGAGCTGTTTGGGTTATTCGAAGCCATGTCTGCCATTGAGATGATGGATCCGAAGATGGATGCTGGCATGTTGTGCAATCGAGGCAACAACAAACCTTGCACTTTCACCCAGGCAGTCGACTCAGGCGCAATCAAATTAGACAATTTTACACCTGCCGAAATTATAGGAATAATAGATTCCACGTATGCGTGTATAGTATCTTGGTTGGAAGGTCACAGTCTTGCGCAAACAGTTTTCACAAACTTGTACTTGCATCAACCTGCGCAAATACTAGATAAGCCTCTGAAGACTTTCTGTTATGCAGTGTATAAAATAATAGAGATAATCAAGGATTGCATTAATAAAGCTTTGGTATTTGAAGAGGAGGATTTCCAGAGCGTTACTTATGGCTACAGATTACAGCAAGACATTACAGAACAGAAAACTATATCGATGTTGCGAGAAGTGGAGGAAGAATTACATCGGAAAAGCAGAATAAAACCTGTTGATGTTGAATCTGAGACTGAGGTAAATTTCTTTATAATTTTTGGTTATTTTTTATTTTTTTGGACCACAGATTATTGAATCTTAAGTTTGTATCTTTTTTAAATTTAATAACAATTTTATATGTCCGTTTCTTCATATATATAATCTATTTATTTTACTTGCAGTAGAATATATATAATCTATTTATTTTACTTGCAGTATAATGATGGAATTGCTCTTTATGCAAGGATCCGATTTACCAAAATGTTTTATCAAGTGTTAACATTGATGGGCCGAAAACAGCAACTACAACAGAATTTAAATGATTGTCAGAGATTATTATCAAATTGTTCCGATATGCTTCATATTATGATTTTAACAGTAGGTCGTGGCGAAAAAGCTAATGAAGTTTGTAAGTATATAATATGTAGAGAATTTATTATGAATTTCTTCTCTATTACAAATTGTTTTCATAAATTTAGAGCCAATTACTTCTGAGGAAAAAAAGATATTAATATATTGTTTTTTTATACGAAAAAATATTGTTATTTATATAAAAAAATATGATTCACGTTTTCTTTAATTATAGCTAATCATCCGAATATTATGGGATTCGATCCTATGGTGAATCAAAGATTGTTGCCACCAACGTTCCCTCGGTATACGAAAATTAAGCCGAGGATAGATGCTTTGGAATATTTATTGGAATTAATAAGTAGATTCAAAATGGTTACAAAGATTACAAATCACACTGGATTTCACGCCGCTCTGGTAATTTGTAAAGGATTAGTGTTTTCTATCAATATGAGGCTTATATGCGATGTAAATTAATTTCCTTTTAGGACTTTTTCTTAGAATTTTCGCGTCAGAGTCCGTGCATATTGTCTAGGTCTATGCTGCAAATCGTTTATTTGCCTACCACTAACCGTGTGTTTGGTATGCACAATTTCGCCGACGTGCTAAAAGATGCGGCGCGAAATTTTATTGCACCACCAGTCTTGATGCCAAAGAGTACATTGCTTCAAAATCACCAGGCTAAGGAATATGTCGATAGCTTTTTATCGCATTGCGTCAGTTTATTTGGAAGCTTATTACAGCTTAGTGGTCATAATAGGGCAAGGCAAAGAGACAAACTAGCGCATTTATTGGAGGATTTTGCGACACTACAAGATGAAGTAAGACTTGTAAAATTTTTAATTACTTTTACTTTAATTAATTATTACTTTAATTAATTTCTTTTAATTGCTTTTTTAAATTGATATAAATACTTTTTTTTTTGCAATAAGTATTAATAATTATCTCATGTTTACTTTTTTATTCTATTTAATATTTAAAGAATTGACTTTTTTTTTAACATAAAAGCACTGTAACAATTTTATTTTAAGTAAATTAATCAATCTAATAATAGTAAAAATAGTAAAAAAATTATAATAATTAAGATTACAATATACATTTTAGGCAGAGAGAGTCGATGGATATTTGCATTCTCTATCTATAAAAAGTGATACGCCAAGACCTCACTTGGCTTGCTTTGGTACCTGGATTTTGTACCACACGCTACGTGTGATGGTTATGTATCTGTTAAGTGGCTTTGAGCTCGAGTTATATTCGGTACACGAATACCATTATATCTTTTGGTATCTATATGAATTTCTGTATGGTTGGCTCGTATCTGCGATTACACGAGCCGATACTTTTTTAATGGAACAGGATGTACACAATGATACGCATAAAGGTAGAGGCGGGAAGAAGAGTTCTAAAAATAAAAAAAAGAAATCGACTCCAAGACCATACAATTTGGAAATATTAATGTATCAGGCATTGCAAAATATATGTGGCGGATATTATAAAGTAAATTACATATTCTTAATAGAATATCAATCAATTATATTAATCAAGAATATAGAATTTATATAATATGAAACAATTTTATAAAATTTACAGGCTTTAGTCGGTTTTCGCATGGATGGAAAAATACCGCTTCCAGAGATGCAATTCGACTCGGAGCGAGTGAGATATGAACACAGATTATTACCATTCTCGTCTTTATTAACACCACCACCCGTTCATTATCCAGAATTTTTAGATATGACAAATACTCAAATGCATAAAAGAAATGTAAGTTTAATTCTTAATCAGATCTTTAAGACATGTGTTGAAAGTTAATGAAACATAAATTGCTCATAAATTGCTAAAAATTACTAAAAAAAATTACATTTTTTGTTCTTATAGGAAAAAGTTACTAGCGAAATGCAGTATATCGCTGGTTGCCGACATTTTCATCAAGCTAGAAATATGTTAGAACGTGCATTATTGCTTTATCCATCAAATAGCTTAATGGAAAATGAAGTAAGTTCATAAAAATATAAATCTGTAATTGCAAAATTACTTTATAACATTATTTTTATCACACAATTTTTTGTTTTTTTGTTTTGCAGATCAACAATTTATTGAAAGTAGCAAAAACTAATTTCGTGGTGCTAAAACTATTAGCTGATGGACACAAAAAAGACTCGAAAGAACCACCGTTGTTCGATTTCTCTTGTCATAGGCATTTTCCTCTGATTAAAATAACCTAAATTACATATCTGTATCGATTATTTTTCTACAATATAAAGAACATGTTATTTATTTCAAATTCTTTTATATAAAAGAGTATCTATCTTTGATTTGATTTTTTTATTTTTGGATGTTTCTAAATGATTTCCTTATTTTATATATTTTCTTCCATTGTTTCAACATAAATCGTAAATTTGTAAATCTGAAAATCAAGAAATACATTTGTTGATTTATACATATATTATCTTGTATATGCTGGAAGAAAATTTTTATGTATAAATTCTTTTTGTTTCTTTATCTATACAAGTCATATTTACTTTAAGAACAGAACTCTAAGAGATGATTATTATATTTATAATATTCATCATCACATACAATTGTTTAATCGTATTAGTTTTAAGAATTGCAATTGTTAAATTGCAAATAGTTGATGTGAACTGTAAATATAGATTATGCAATATAGAAAGTGATACAATCTCAAATATAGACACATTTTTCTCGCAAACCATTTTAATGATATAGTGAAAAAGTTTAATTTGATTTATAGTACCAGAAGAAAAAAATTTACATTTGTTTTTCTGGTATCATATAATTCAAAATAATTATGCTAAAAGCATAGACATAATGTATAGTATTATACGTTTATAAATAAAAAAGGAAATATAGGTTTTGAATGTTTTTTTTTTGTTTTAAACAAAATACAATAAAAAAACTGCATGATTTATTTTTCTATATATATTTTCTATTATACTGACACAATGCCATATGTCAATAAAGTATAAAATATCGCGTTTCAAGCCTTTGATAATATAAATACGATCAATATCGTAATCTGAAAGTGTGTGTTTATTTAAAAGAAATCAAGATATGTTTATGACGTCGTTTGTGTTTATGGAATTTGTTTAGATTTAAATAAAAGAAAAAAAGGAGAACCATTTAGAAATCAGCATTTAAAATGGCCTTATCGCCTAAAATAATAACACAAAGGATTCTCAAACCTTATTTGGGTGGATGGCGACATAAGATTACTGGAATAGAATACCTAAATGCAGCTTCTCAAACTGGACCTCTTCGAAAGTCATGGAAGACTACATGCAGTAGATCGGTGCAATGTGTGGAAACGAAAGACGGAACAACACAATCCTTGCGTCATTGTGTAACGCAAATGTGGCGGTATTAAATTAATTTATAAGTCTCTTATCTATATAAATATATAAATCTATAAATAGTATTATATCTAATAATTGTGCAAATACAATATTTTAAAATCGAAAGATTGCAATATAGATATACTTGAAGAGACTTATATTTATTAAAGAAATAAAACATAAATACAGATATATAT
>JBCAUJ010000001.1:14606081-14632780 GCA_038406275.1 Cataglyphis albicans
TATGTATTTATGTTTTATAGCATAACAGATAAATCATATGAATTGACAATTTCACATCGTTAATTTAGAGACGACTGTTATATACCTAGTGAAGAAGATAAATATATGATTGTTAAACCTTATAAGAGTTATGCCGAAGTGCGATCTTATTTAGATAGGCACGCACGTATAATTCAGAGAAATTATCGGGCATATAGATTAAAGAAATACATCAAGGAATGCGTGGAAGTTTATCGCAACCTGCTTGAAAATTGCAACAAATATGAGGAAGAGAAAATTATGGCATACGAGTAATTTAAATGATATAATTTTTTATTTTGAAAGAGGAAACTTTCTTGATAATTGTAAACACACATACGACAATCCCTCCACATTCTCTTTTTTTTTCTCTTCCAATTGCGATTATAACGATAAATTACAAATAATTTTGAGAAATAATTAATAATTGGAATATAAATATTTGCACGATGTTTCAGATTTCAACGTAGTGAGCTTGTGTAGAGTACCTTAAGTTTTTCAATTTTTTTTTTCGAATAATTTGAATTTGACTTTTTTTTTTAGCAAACCTGATTTATTTTTAAATATCTGCAGAGTTCAGCTTTAAATTAAAATTTTGTTAAAACAAAATATTTACAGATTTTGAAATTAGAAAAAAAAATAAATTTTTGCTAAGAAAATATCTACTTAAAATAGTTGCTTCGTTATCCATGAAAGAATTCTTTCCGAATTTTGAAAAATGTTGAAGTCAGAAAAATCTATTACATGTCGGAAAATTTTGTATAATTTGACGGACATGATCAAAGCAATCTTTTTCTCCGTATAAAAGATCTTTTCACGCACAATATACTTTGTAACACTTTCGAAGATATTGGAGTGGATTTGTCCCATACTCTTTTTATACATGCCTTTTTGAATCGTACTTTCTTACAGAATGCGACATAAGCAGAACATTCTTCGCCAAACTTTTCCGCGATCGAAGACTGACTTTGACATGCTCTATAGCCTGATCGAAAGATGGAGGTCCGATTGTATAAAGGACATAAAATCGCGATTGTTCAAAGGCGGTCAGCGTGCCGAAAATTATAGAATTCTGGAAAAGACGGTGGAAATGTTCAATCAAGTCGACAAACATAAACAAGCTATCAAAAGCTCGTATAGGAAACAAAAAGCTCTCAGATTTTTGGCGCTGAATTGCAAGTCGATACGATGGACCGGTTACAAGGGTAAACTCGTAGAGATGATCACTCTGAAAATTCAAAAGGCTCGGGAATTTAAAGAACTCTATAACGCATTGAGTAACCGCAATGTTAGTTCAGAGGAACGGATAAAGTTATTAATAATGTTAAGAAAATTGCTCGAACCACACAATTGTATCGAAGCTTTTGATTTGATCTCTTTATTAGATCAAGAGATCGCATTGTTAAATCGAAGGATCGAGGGCTTATCGCTCGATT
The DNA here is from genome assembly GCA_038406275.1 of Cataglyphis albicans. Taxonomy (NCBI): domain Eukaryota; kingdom Metazoa; phylum Arthropoda; class Insecta; order Hymenoptera; family Formicidae; genus Cataglyphis; species Cataglyphis albicans. The sequence continues at coordinate 14,607,536 of JBCAUJ010000001.1, forward strand.
ATTTAAATGAGAGGATAACGCGTAAGATATGAAGATTTGTTAATGTTCTAAAATAATAACAATAGTAAAAATAGAGAAATTGATTTACATTTTATGCTACTACTAGCATTTATTAACAATATGCAAATCATATAAATATATTAATGATATGTCATATGTTTAAACTTTATGGGCAATAAATGCAACATGAAAGAAATATAAAAATATATAAATATAAGAAATATAAAGATATACATATAAGTAAATATAAATTATATTTTATGGTAAATAAAATTGGATGATAAATTAAAATATTATCTTTTATTTCTTTTAAGTTGAATTTATTGCTGATTAAATTGCTATTAAATTGCATATATTATATAACTTTTACATGATATATAATATGTCTTATAGACACTTACTTACATTTTGTAAGCATGTATAGCACGTGCGGCTGCAAATGTGTCGATGCAAATTCTGAAGATTATGAATTTCGAGAACCTTTTGAAACAAGAATGAAATTATGTCGGAATTGTTTAAAACTACTTCCTTTCCACAAATTTTTATCACATACGAGAATGAAAAAACTATCAGTTTGTAACCGTAAGTGTGTAATGTTAAGTGAATTCATATTTTATAATATTTGTAACAATTTATTGATCCATTGATTATTAATTTAATTCTTTTTTCATTCAGTCAAAAATATTTTTCTATAAAAAGTTTTAATTTTCTCATAATTTCCGTCGTTTTAATTTTTTATCTATTTTATCGTACTCTATCGTAAGAAGAAAAACTGAAAAAAATTGCTTGTTTTTAAAAAGTTGAACTTTCTATTCACCTACAAATACTAATCAAATTTTTCTTTTTAATTTTAATCAATTCTTTCTTATGTATAAACGTACATTTTGAAAATAATTAATTAAATATTTCATCAAGGTTGCAGTTCTCTAGCTCAGCGTAATATCGCGCATGTCGATTACGATTCTTACATATTTATATTAAATTGTGTGCGAGCTGAGGAAGAACGTCGAAATTCCACCTCCCTTTTGGCGTTTATGATGCAAGAACACGATATTTATCATCTAGTTAATCATATTTGGCAGGGTCAATCAGCGATCAGCAAGATTAAAGATCTTTTTATTCTGAGATTGGTCAGATATCAAAAGGATGTCGAATGGGCGCCTTGGAATTGTATTCTTCTTACGGAGGATGAAGCCGAAGTACATTATCACATTCGTGATCTCGCTACGGTATATTCGAAGCACTTGATAAGCCAGATCAATTTGAAACATCAGATTGCAAAGAATTATTTCAAGTATGTGAAAATATAATACACTTATTCATCTCTGCATTTGAACAATACAAAAATGTCCGGAATATTTTAATCATGTGTAAATGATATTTGAAGAATGATTTTATTCTTATTTTTTTCTTTTTTTTTTTTTTTTTTTGGATATTTTCAGACAGTTGATAATTTTTGAAAAAGATTTCCGAGAATCTTGTCGTTACTCTAGTACTCAAAGGGGAATACAATATAAACCACCGTTAACGGTAGAAAATTACGATCCATCTAAAAAATACAAGCTACAACAAGCAACGACAAGAAATTGTGTAACATAATGTTTTGCGAGAATAAACATTAATTAAATTCTTCCGTAACAAATTTCTTGATTATTTCAACTTTGATGCATCAAATAATTGCTATTATATATCGATGTGGCCATTGGTTTAATAAATCTTTGTTACGCAACAGTTTCATTCTTTCGCAATCGGATTTTATCGTATTTTGTTCGCGCAAATATTGTTCGAATATGTGCGATTTGCCTATATATACATTTGCAAACAGAAAACGAGTAAAATGAACTAACAGTGGCATAAAAACTTGTAAAAATTTGATGCATTTTTTCAAGCATATTACTTGGAAGCATAAATAAAATTAATATTTTTTTATATATTAAGCTAATGTATGTACATGTAAAGATGCGTAAAAAAAGAAAGAGAGAAAGAGATAAGAATTATTATTAATAAAATGTAAATTATTAAAAAATTTTTAATACAAATTTTCTTAACAAAATTCTTTTAATATTTTTAACTTTATTCATGCGCATGTTTTCGAGACTTCATTCTTTGTACTCGCCATCGGCAATAAATGCAACATGCTTCATACGGATGTTTCATTTTTTTTGCTACCTGCTAGTCAGTAAGAAAGTATAATAATACGCTGGCGAATGGATCCTGGTGGCCGCGGGCTTGACATTAGAAAAAATTGTAAAAATACACAATCTCTGGAGTAAGCATATATCAATATATATGTTGCAAACAAGAGGATTATATTACATATTTCTTCGTTCTTTAATACCGATGATTTAAACTCGCATCAAACAAATAAAATTATTCATGTTAACTTTTTCGTATTAACTTCTTCAATATTTGAACTGTCAAATTACATAATAATAATTATTTTCTGAATATATGCATATATGTTTTTTTTTTAATTTATTATTTTTTGATATAAAATATATGATATATGACTTAAGGATGTTTTGTATCTATTTTTGAAATATTAGGAATTATAATCAAAATTGTACAGAATGTTCTTATATATGTTCAGAAATTTATTAAGAAATCCTGAGTCGATCAAAAGTTATGCGAATTTTAAATTGTAGAAAAATATCTATCTCTTTCTCTCTTTCTCCAAATACACGTTTTTCATTGTTCCTTGCAGTTGATTTCAGGGGATATTCACGATCAAAAGTTTTTGCCATAAATTAGAAAAAAAATTAATTACAACTATTTCCTTTTACAAGGACGTCAAAATCTATATTATTTTGCGATACTTTAATTCTTTTTATAATCCAATTTATTTTTTTGATTTTTCAAACAGTATAAATGTATGAAATATGTTTTTTTTTTTTTTTAAACTTTAGACACTTTTTTTGCTACTATGGTACATGCAAAACATCATTAAAAAAGTATACCTACATTCATTAATATTATTAAACAAAAAAATATTTTTTCAAATTATAAATGTGTATATCGTATGTATCTTTTAACTGTTAAGAAGCATTGAGTTCTTTTAATCGACAATATTTATATATTGCAATATTTATATTGTTTAAATCTCTAGAGAAATAACAGAAAAGATTTTATATACAATGTGTATGCAACGTTATTTCAACTTAGGCAATATGGTACAGACGCCAACCAGTGATAGTGAAAGCTTTTACGTAAGGAACATACATCCATAGTAGTCGATGGCCGGTTTTTGCATTGTAAAAGCTATTGCGTAACGGGATATAAATTGTTCGCTATTCTAGAACCGACATTCACTATCCCGTACCACTTTATCGCCGTAACACAATCTGGCTTATACTTGCATTGCAAATATCAGCCATCCTTAATTGGTTGCGAAGGCGACTAATGGAAATCGATTCATGTTCGATGCGGTCGGAACAAAAATAAAATAAAGTAACAAAAGTAAACAAAAGGTTTTGAACTTTGAAAAATAAGTTTGAATACTTGAATCTACTTAAAAATTTAATATTGAATTTGGTTTAGGGGAAAGTAGGGTAAAATCGGGTACATTTTTGGATTTCTCTTCTTACAAAAAAAAAAAAAAAAATAGAGAATAAAAAATAATTTTGCCAATAACTAATAGTCTTTAATTAATTTTAATTTATGAGAAAATAAGGCTAGTTACTGAAAAAAAAAAATTACCTACTGGTAGAGTAAAACCGAGTACCTATACGAAAACATAAAACATTGTGCAATTACAAAACCTAGATTTATTTTAATCAAAAAACAATACAAAAATGTCTATCAATGATTCTATTGACAAAAATCATAAATAAAGATATCTTCTTATTTTATATTGCTGCAGAACTTTTTTTTTAATTTTTTAATTTTAGAGATCTCAAAATATTTTTATTTAGTGATTTCTTTTTCTTCTAGTCTTCGTTTTGAAGTGTTTTTTGTAGGGAGACGAAGTCAAGATAACAGTTTTTCTCTCGTTTCATTACATATATGGTGACATATATAGTTACCTATAGTATGTAGGTTTTGTCCTAACACGAGGAGAATAACAAATACAGTGGTTATATATTCCGGCGGGCAAAGTGACGATCAAAACTAGTGTGCATATACTCTCTAATGTGTACAGAATGCAATGCTGCATTAACCGAACCAAATGCTCCGTGTATAAAAAGGCAATAATGACTCGATTGCTCTGATATCGATCTTCTCTGGCTCAAAAATTGAACTGAATTTCTCTTAAAAAATAAAAAAAAAACTCGGTTTATCTTACAATAATGATGGCATCAATCTACAACTAATAACACAAGTTAGCCAAAGATAATAGCCATTTATCACGAAGAAACAGAGGTACCCAATTTGATCAGCCTACCCGGTTTTTTACTCCACTTTCCCTTATATATTAATTTAATATACGTTCTTTTGTTATTCTTTTTTATGCAAAAAGATCGGAGAAAAATGTCGGAATCCACAAAGCGTATCAAATATGATACACTTGAGGTTTTAAGGTGCATGTTTGGTTAGTGCACACACATCTTCTTGTAGAAAACGCTGATGAAAGCGAAGATGTATGAATGCCGTTGAAAATTCTCTCTACCCCGCGGCGCATAATGTCCGCCACATACTGGTCTAAATTCATATCCGTCATGGGGGCTTTTGAGGAGGAAACACAAAATCGAAAAATAATGAACAAGAAAGGGCTTTTGACCGATCGACCAAGCACGTTGCCAGTAGCAACGTTGGATTTAAGGCTCTGAGCTTTCACAGGTGCCGCGCTGCGGCATCCTGCACATGGGGGTAGTTGCACCTAGGTCGCATTAAAAGCTGCTCTTCGACGAGCGATCTACCTATCCCGTTAGATCGCGAATGTCAAAACTTGATCGACGATTCGCATTACTTTGCACGCCAACTCGGTTTAATCCTACTAAATCGTTCAATCTTTCCGCGATAAAAGCGTTTCTCCGGCTTATAATAGCGATAACTGCAGTTGCAGTAAGTCATAAAAATCGTATTAAAATTACAGAGAGAGAGAGAGAGATAATTATTATAAAAAATATCTTAAGATTATATCGATTCGATATAAAATTTTAATAAAATTATGAAGTGTGTGATATCATGCGGCAACAAAGTGTTTCGAGTTGTCCTCGGTAAGTCTTTTGGTAATAAATTTTTTTCTACAACTTCTGATGATATTTTAAGAGCTCTCACATAAATTCTGACGGAAAAAGACGAGATAATACAAAGCTCCTTTGTAATAATGGGCGTTGCAGCGGTATCGATGAAAATATAACGCATCAATATTTATGCGCTTCAAGTAATTGCATTGTGCGGTAATTAAATCCCATGGACGTAACGATTGTTCATAATACTTGGATCTTCAATCATCATTGACGCTCTCGTGCTTCTCGAGTGTTTAATTAAAAGCTTGCTTTTATAAAAATGTAAAACAAGCGTTTTTTTTCCTTCGAATTTGCTCTTTTTGCATCACTTCCTTTTTACAACATTCAACGTATGTTTCGATACAAATTCATTTGCTACGAATATATTCGCGAGCAACGCGATCAATCGACTTGTTTATTTGTCCGTTTATTTTACCATTGAATTATTAAAAGTACGTCGATATATTATTATGCGTTGCGTTCGAAGCGATTAGCAAATCGTTTTATTTGACTTCTTCTTTTTTTTCCGTAAAATGGCTCGTGTATAAAAAGAAATGGCTGACCAGATTGTTAAAGAAGCATTAGCCTTCGTAATATGAAACCATTTTCCGTTCCATCGATTACCAATGTGGGCACACTGGAAGGCGCCATACTTCATAAAATTCAGCTTTCCATCACGAAATCGAACTTCACCAGAGGTACCTTTTCCTTTCACTGTTCCTTTAAGCGCTTTATATCTCCAAATATTTTATATGAAATGTTTCTGAATGAAAATCTCAGAATTACATGTATATGTTAATAATGTTTATTATAGCATACAATAGACTAATATAATTAACAATAAAAGTTGAATTAATTCTTGAAATATATATTTATAACGAGTAAAAATTTGTGTGCAAATTAGAAATTTGTACATGGCTTCCTTATAATTTTATTTTCCTCTCTTTATAATATAATAACTTATTATTAATATAATAATTATTAATATAATAACTAATAATTAATATAGTAATTTTTTTTTTTTTAGAAAAATTTAAAATTTTATATAAAACAAACTCTTTCACCAATTCTTATCAAGTTTAATACCAACTATTGTTTAATGATATTCTATTCATGTAAAATATTCAGCGACATCTCAAAATTTGTGGAAATTAAAGCATGCACAGACACTTATTAAAAAATTCAAAAATTTTATAAAAAATAAACTTTTTTTCAAATTCAATATCATCCTTTAATGATATTCTATTGATATAAAAATATTTAGACCAATATCTCAAAAATTTACGGAAGTTAAAACATTCTTTTTTTGAAAAATTCAAATTTTATAAAAAATAAACCCCTTGACCGATCCTAGCAAAATACAATACCAAACACCTTTAATGATACTCTATTCATATAAAAAAATTTAATATCAAAATTTACGGAAGCAGCAACTACATTTAGAGCAACTACGTTTTTTTTTGTGCATATATATACATACATACATACACACACATACGGACGTTTTGTAAAAATATGATTTTTCGAACATTTTTTTGAATGTTTTAGAACATTTAGGCATAAAAAAAAATAAAAAAAAGAAAAATTTAAGACAAAGTTTCTTTCATGAGAAAGCAAAAAAATAAATGTTTTTTATTCTTGACTTTTTTATATTATAAGCAATCAAAATAATCCAAAGTTAACGTTTAATAGTTTGTAGATTTTTACATACATACTTTGCCTTCAAAAAAATATCAAATAAAAAATAATCCATTAAGAGTCACATAGCCAACTTGTTGTTGAAGCAATTTACTCCACAATCTACTCTATTAACATCTTTTTTCTTTGAAAAATAAAACAGACTCTTAGTACATTCATAGTAAAAACAAACTATAACGAAAGTCTAACTTACGAGAATTCCAAATGTTTTTAAGTAGACGATCCCTAAGTGATTTATATCACTTGTCCGACAATGGTTTAACTCCTTCATTTATCTCACGATCATTAATCTCCCTTGTCTTATCCATATTTGTCGCGGAGTTTACCGGCAAATTACGCTCCTCGAGGAAGCGCGCGCGTATAACTTCCGTCGACGAGAAGGGGAAGGAAGGTGTCGCAACGAACAAACTTTCTCGTGCCTGTTTATGTCTAACTTAAAATTCACCTCCTCCCCCTCCCTTCCCCTCCCTTCCCCCCTCCTCTCCTCCTCGCCACCCCCGCCAATATCATTTCCTTTGCATAAATATAACGCGCCCTTCTCCGCGTGTCTCACGACGGCGGTCTCGCAAAAAAGTTTCGCGGCGTGCCGTCTCTTAGCAACATCTCCTCGTTTTTTTTTTCTCCCTTCTCGTCTCTCCTCCTACATTCCGGTATCTCGCGTGTAATTTACAATACATAGAAAAGTACGTCGCATCGCGACTCACATGGTCGTATTATATATGTATATATATTTTATATGTATATATATTATTCCCAAGTGTAGCGTCTCTCGCTCGCCCCCCGTCCCCCCGTCCCCCCTCCTCCACCTCTTCCGCCCTCTCTTCCTCCTCGTGCCGCGCAGCTTGCTATCAGCGAGCTTGTCAGTGTTATTTTCTGCAAATGTCAACTATTTTTTTTTTTTTCTTCCTCCCCATTCACGGTCTTCTCTTTCATCCCCCCAGTTCGAACTTAATATTTTTCATAATTATTGCCCACGAACTGTCACCACACACGTGCTGTTTGCCGAGAGCATTATTCGATGAAACTTACCCCTCTTGGCCCCGAGCCTTTTTCTCCCTCTTTGAGTTAACTTAGCCGTTTCGCCGAGGTCCCTGAAAGTGTTTTCTTGTTTCACCGCAGCGGGAAAAGAATCTAAATAAGACGGCGCTCTTTTATATCCTTAGATCTTTGTGCTACGGTGTTTCTTTTTGTGCTGTGTCGAACAGGATCAAAGGATCAAAGAACAATAGACATTTGTAAGGTACGCGAAAAGACGCGAAAAGATACATATGTGAGGAGTGTTTAGCAACGAATGTCGTATGCAGATTTATAGTTTAATTTTAGTGTTGTAAATTTGTGATGAATTGAACTGCTCCTCGATATTAAAAGTATATAATATAAAGAAACTTTGGATTTTATATATACAGGGTGGCCCCGAACGTTCCAGTCAGACTTTGAGATCTTATAGGAAATTTAATTCTGAACAAAAAATTTCCTACAAACATGGGTCGAAAAATGCTTCCTTAAACAGTTAGCACCCAAAAACCTCTGAAATCACGATTATTTTATATGTTTTTACAAATATCAGGAAATGCGTTTTTTAAGAAATAACCGCAACAAAAGTTGTAGAGAATTATCTTTTAAATGAGATCAAAATGATTGTAGTACGTTCCATAAGTTTTGAGAAATAAAATAAAAAAGAGATAAAACTTAATAAATTTCTTGAAGAAAAATCAATAAAAATAAAAAATAAAAGTCTTTTTCTTTGATGAAAATAAAATAATTCTTCTTTTTAAATTAAAATAGTAGAATATTTTTTTAATGGAGAGTATCTTTAAAAAGCTATGTCGACAGCAAAAAAAAATATTTTTTTGTACATTTGAAACTGGTTATCTCAAAACTTATGGAACGTACTACAATCATTTTAATCTCATTTAAAAGATAATTTAATTTTCTACAACTTTTGCTTCGATACTTTTTGTTTAAAGACGCACATTTTCCATGATATTTGGAAAAATGTGTAAAATAATCACGATTTCAAAAATTTTTGAGCGATAACTTCTTAAGAAAGCATTTTTCAACCCATGTTTATAGGACATTTTTTGTTCAGAATTAACTTTCCTATGAGAGATCTCAAAGTCTGGCTGGAATGTTCGGGACCACCCTGTATATACATATAAAATTCAAAGTTCCTTTATATTATATATTTTTAATATTGAGGAGTAGTTCAATTTATTTACACAAGTTTGTAAAGGAGAGGAAGATTTGTTAATCCTAGTATACGATGGAGAGAAAAAGGTTTCGAGTTCAGAGATGCTATGTGCAAGGAATCTGTGAAATAAGAGATCTATAAATCCAAATGTCTAGGAAACGGACGGTCTGCAAAGTCGAAGATCTATAAATTCATGTATTTGTGGAATAATAGGTCAAGGAGATCAATAGATTCGAAGAAGATTAACACGGTAACGTCAAAAAGCAAAGTTGCAACACGAGATTCCAACAAACAGCATTAACAAAGATTTTTCTTTTGTATAACATCGTAAAGTATACATCATCTTATTTATACTTATATAGTTTTGAGAAAAAAAAACGATACATAAAACAATATATTTTATTAATATAGAATTAATTAGAATAATAAACATATTTTGCGTTTATATATGAGATTTCAAATTTATCACCTGCAATAATATTTATGTTTAATAAATAAAAATTTATTAAACACTTTATTTAATTATTTCATTTAAAAAACTGTTTTTTAAATATGCGATAATATTATTATATATGATTTCATAAAACTTACGCAAAAGTGCAAAACATTAGCCGATTAGTTTTCACTGCAGCTTGCTATTGGATTCTTTAATGGATTCTTTAAATGAGAAAAAAAAATAATTTCTTTTATTGCCGGATATTATTGTTATTCCAGCAATTACTGTGGCAATTATTCTTCTGCTTTCTTAACGACAAACTTTTTTCATCTAGATGAGTCATCATGTCATTATGACAATGTTGAAGATAAAAGATCGCAAGTGACAATCATACTAGAAAAGGAAAATAGAATATCTCTAGCGAAATAGCTCATTGTCGATAAAAACTGAGAATTATAATTAAAAAATTAAAGATATGATTTTTTTTTTAAAAGCCTTGTATCACTTTCACACATTATACGTCATAATCAGGAATATTTATTAGATATTCCCTTAAATGCAAAACGTCCCATACGTGATAAGATTTAATATTCCTCCATTTCCCATTTTCATCGATGTAGTCGTCTGCTTATCACGCGTGGCGACATTTTTTTTCTCTCAACTCTCTCACTCAGACTTCTTTTCTTTCTCTTAGCTTTCCGACTGAAATCTTTTCCTTGTAAGCGCAGACAATTAGATTCCGCGGGACAGTCGTTGACGTACCATGGCGGCCGTTGCGAGAATACAGGATCACGATCCCAAGGCGAAGCCATTTCTTGGCGGATGGAAGGACACTGTTACCGGCCTAATCTATCACAATGCCTGCACGCAAACACGTGACGGCTGTATAACAAAGAGCAGAATTACGCAAACCATCATGGTTGTAGACGCGGTCACCGACGTCGTCCATCATCAGGCGGTGCAAGTGGATTTTTTGCCCGATGTTCGTGACAAAATCATTTCGCCTGGAATTTCGTCCTTTCTTCCGTCAACGGAAGAAGCCAAATCTCAAGATAACAGTAGCATTCTCGACAGCGTTATTAAAATACAAAAATGTTATAGGTAATATATTATTTGAGTAATGTAATCTTCGCAAACGCAATTTAATATCCGAAAGAATATTCATATTTTTGTGAAGAACACATATATGTGAGCGGTTAAAAAAAAATTTTTAATTAATTTTAAATTAAACTCTTCTGTGTATTGAAGAATAAAAATAATGTTAAATTAAATAAGATAAATCATTTATCTATTTTCGCAGCTTGATTTGCTGAAACGTACTTTGCATATCGAGATAAATCGATGAGTTGATGGCCGGCAATTATCGTTTACAGGGCTTATCGAGCTAGAGTGGCGGCTAGAGGAAATGCTCTCGAAGTGACTAGCATCTCTCAGCACGACAAGGCAAACGTGCTCGAGTACGCAAGACATTCGCAGGCACTATTCGCTTACAACAACATGGATTACGCGATGTTAAATCGCCGTTCGCCGCGCACAAGCTCGGACTTCGAGTTGCTCTACAATCTTCTCGATCGTTGGCGAATTCTCGAAACTGAGCGGGCGAGTAGCACGCTCGTCAAGTCCTCGAGGATCGCCGTCTGCGGCCTGATCTTGTCGAAGGAGATCGAATTGTTGCGCGCGATAGACTCCAAGAAGACCGCCGTCCGGCTCAAGTGCAGGGAACGGAAACGACGCAGACTTCTGGATGAATTATCCCGACCCATCGTCTGGCAGGACGGTCGAGATCAGCCGATTCTGGTGGACACTCTACGCGTTCAACGAGCCCGCCAGCACAGAAACGTGTACGCCTCGCTGGCCAACGAGAATCTGTCCGTTTCGGAACGGATCGATCTACTGCGCGATCTAAAACGCGTCACCGGCATGCACACGTGCAAGCAATCGCACGAGCTTGTTTATCTGATCAATCAAGAATTGGATTTACTGGCGTGTCGAGTGGACACGAGCAGACTCAACTGGCTCAGGAATCGGCTAAAGCTGAGCTTCCTCAAGCTGGCGCGTAACTCTCTACAAGGTCCTTTTAATCCTTCCTTAACACTAGCCATTTTTTTATTTTTATTTTCTTAGATTCTTAGATTGAGCAAAAAATGAATTTTTTATTCAATAACAAGCTATTTCCTTGCATTGTTTATTGAAACAGTAAATAATTAAAGATTGTAACTTTTATAAAAAATAACTATATTTCTTCTTATTTGCAAAGTATTAATTTCAATTGCGGAGAAATATTTTTGCAGGTTATGTTCTTATGATTAGTATAATGTTCTTAAAGAAAAAGAGAGAGATGTTGTGTGTTCATAATGTATTCTTATATTTTCTGCCTTTATTCTTAGCCTTTTATCATGTATTATCTTTTTCAGATGATCTCGAGGAAGACATGAAGAAGTTCGGTTGGTCGGACATTAGCATTACGCGACTCTGTAGGACCTGCGGCAGGCTTCTATCCTTGGAGGATTTTCCTCGCGAACAGCGATTGCGGTCTTCTTCTTGCAGCTACTGCACGTCTATGCGAACTCAAAGAGGTCCTCGCGTCGTGTACGATCTTTACGAGAGGATGTTGCGGGAAATCAGGCGCTTCGAAGCAAAAATGGGTTGTTATAGCAGTCTGGCCTTTGTGATTGGGGCTAAAATCATTTGGCGTCTGGTGAACGAAGTCTGGCATGGAAAATCTGGTATATCCGAGTGTGACGATCTCGATCAACTGATGCTGACTCGCTTCCGACGCGAGCTGGAATGGGCGCCTTGGAATTCTTTATTATTGACGAAGAATGAGGCTGTGATTCATTACAATATCACTGATATCGAGGATTTCTACGATTCAACACTCCTGCAGAAGTTTTGGACGAAGAATCTCCAGGCAAAAGTATACTTCGAATCGATCTCTCAAACCCCGAGAAACATCGTCACACCGTCCTCAATGGAAGATTAATAACGTACTCTTTTTTCTTTTAATTAATACGTACTTTAAGCAAGGGAAATAAATATTTTCTAGATTTTAAAGGGACAGTTTTTAAGTTGAAAAAGAGAAGTCAGGTAATCTTCCATTTAATTTTAATCTTGCCATGTCATATCATGCGAGGATATCGCGTTATTACATTTTGCAAAAAATAGAAAACTTGACAAAGTTATTGTATTAGCGCACTTTTGTTATAGAAGTTTAATTACCGACGTAAAGAATATGTCAGACTTCCACTTATGACTCGCGCAATCTTTATCCGCCTACGAACGTTTCGAAGCGAGTATCGTACACGTGTTACCACTAGTTTCGCGAGAGAGATTGGCAAGTTGAAGGTATCGTCCTAAGCCAATTACCAAGTTGTAGAGAAACGCGCCCATCTCCGGACGTTGGCCGTTCGTCCTGGCGGAAGTTGGGCGTTGGGGAAATACGTTCAGCTCGCATTATAGTCGGGACATTGTTGTTTCTCGCCTTTTCCCGGGTCGCCTTCAAGGCAGGATGTCCTGGTCACGTTGATAGCGCCAGTTAATCGTGTTGCAGTTTATGAGCTAAGTTTCTATGGGAGAAAAGAGCGCAAAGAGCACATCCCAGCTCCAACATTTAAATGTTGTCCACGTGCGCGACTATTGTTCTAACGTATTTCTTGTTTTCTTTAACTTTTTAAGATGATTAGATGAGAAAGTTACCGTGATATCAAGTTTGATGAATGTTATTATGATAACAATATCAACGAAGATAATGACAAAAAAGGTGTAATGATATAAAGGTATATTAATATAAAATATTTCTTTAAACATATTTTTATTTAAATTAAAAACTTTGTATTTATTATAAAAAATTTATTTAAATAAATTAAATAATGTATTTACTTAAAAAATGTATTAAATAATATTAAAATTGCAAAAAAAAAATTTTATTAACTGAAAGCAAAATAAATAATTTATATTTATTTTATTGTTATGTATATTATGTATATTATGTATATAATGCATTCCAATAAATGCATTTTGTTTATTCTATGTTATCATCTTTGTTTAAAATAAAATACATGAAACTGCTTTGAGTTTTTAATCTGATCTCTATCGTTGAAGAAATCTGGAGACTATTGTTTCAGTGGCGAAATGCTGATAAATTGATAAAGTTTCACACGTTTGTGTAGAAGAACCGCTGGATCTCGGAAATCGCGTCGTATAAATAAGGAAATAAAGTCTTGGAAAGTCTATGGAAAGGTCGACGATAAAAACGATGTCAGGATAGTAAAAGAAATAATAATGCAAAGATGAAGTGCTCGCGCGACAGGCCACTTCGTGGCGGTATCCACATATGATGATGATAATTTTTATTTTTTTCGCCTTGAGCTACCATGCATTTTAATGAGCGACAGCAAATGCCTCCCCGGAGTAACGTTTAAAACGAACTTTCTTCGTGATAGCTCTAGAAGAAATTCAACTCAGATATAAAAGCACTCGGGTGTCACATAATATGAAAGCTCAATGCTTGGAAAACTTTTTTTCTTTTCTTTTTTTTAGCGCCGTCGATAAACAAATTTTGACGCTTGTCAAATTATAATATTTGTTAATAAAATTTAAACTTCGAGATAATTAATTTAATATTTTAAATGTAGCGGCATTTTTTTATTTACGCAATTTACTTACTTAATAAATCCTAGATAACATTTAATTAATAGATAATATTTGAAGTTAAAGAATCACAAAAATAATTTTTTTTTATAAATAATACTTATTTTTGTAAATAATAATAATATTTTTTTAAAATATAATATTTCATTTAATACACACAAGCAAAGTTTTAATTTTTAATCTTAAGCTGTCTTAACCGGATTATTACAAGAAACACGCTATTCTCTGGGTACGCGTTTCCTCGAACACTCTGTATGAAAAAGAGAAAGACAGAGAAAGAGAACAGGAAGATATATCACGAACGAATGATGAATCTTTTTGGCCCGATACGCAAACGCATACGTTTCATTGGTAATATACACTAGGTGCAGTCTTTCAATCAGCATTCAGAGCAGTTAACCGCAGATCAACAGATAATCGTATTAACCCAGAAATGCCGCTAATAAGTACACCATAAGCGATCCTCTACAACGAATCCATCATTGTGGCCAGTCCATAGCTAGTCAATGGACAATCACGGTACTTCCTAATGGATTTGTCGTGATTAAATAGTGGAGGAGCACGATACATGGTCAGACGCGGTAAGTAGTAAATGGACGTTTGCAGTCAGCCGCGATCTAGCGTTACTTAAGTAGTAAGGAGACAGCTTTGATCGAACGAGCTCGATCTTATACTCTAGTATACAGTCAGTGTAAATCTCATTGAATAATTGAATAAATTAATAATTATAGTAATGCTGAAGTTATTCTATCATTTAAAATTTTTTATTATAATGTTTTTCTATTAAAAATTAACTTTTTCGAAAGAATAATCTCCCTATAAAATTTTAATTTTGCAGAACACCTATTTGAGTGATTATTATATTCATTAATAATAAAAATTTAAAAAATGGAAAAAATGAAATGTTAAATTTCTTTTTTTATGTGTAAAATAATTTTATATACATATGTAATTAAAGCTTTAAATTAAATTTTTGAACTTCAGTGCTAAATATTTTTAACTTTATGAAAGAATATAAAATATGAAATTTTAATTTTATCTAAAAGTTTATCAAAATAATTATTGATAAATAAAAAATAAAAAGAAATATTAAACTTTTTTTTTTATTTCTATAGGTATTCTTGAGATCATTTTGACACGACTTTTTCTCAGTGAAAATGTCGAAGCATCAATAATTTTCAAGTTACAATTTAAAAAAGAAGAGATTTAAGCAAACAAAATTTTAGGTGGGTAGTTAAAAGATTACCAATACTACATTATTTATTTAATTTTAAATAGAATTTACTTTAATAGAATTTTTTAATTTAGCTCTTAATTACAAAAATATATGATAAAAAATTGGATACTTGCAAAAAAGGCGACCATCCTTGATATTTTCGCTGAAAAAAAAAATCGTTTTTAAATGATCTCAAAAATCTGCCATTAACAGCTGATGATCGTGGAACATTCTGTATGTAAACTATAAAATAAAAAAAATAATTCTGGATGACACATAAGAATTTTAACGCGCAATAAAATAAATCATGATTCTTATCATTGTTCAGTTGAAGTTAGTTCGTTTGATTATACATCGAGTTGTTAATTCCGTCATGTCCTTCGAGAACGAGCATAGATACTTTCGCAGACGATCTCAGAATAATACATGCGGCAACTAGTCTCTTACAAGTCGAAGTGATGGTCAGGATTTTACATCGAAATAAGGTTTCTGAGTTTAAATTAGAAAGGATTTCCCATACTTCATTCTCTCTCTTCTCTCTCTCGCTCCCTTTTTACTTTTTCTCTAGAGAGGCGTGTGAAAAATTGTCTACGTGTTTTTCATGGCTATAAATAAAATCGATTTTAACTACGATACAGGCAGGGATATATCAATGTCTATGAGAACAGCTTATTTTAAATGCAAATGGGAGAAGCAGCTGCTAGTAATTCCTAATTATTACCACCGTAATTGCGTTCTCGTATTCCTTTCTAATAAGTTAGGATTTGCTTCTTGTCTATGTTATTGTAGATATAAACGGTCATTGTTTGTTAACAATTTTATTGTCGAAAATAGGAAATTCAAATAATAAAGCGTATGAATAAAAATACATATAAAATATAATTAAAAATTATTTTCTTATTCTATTCATTATAGAACTTTGTTATAAAAAATCAAGCTCAATGGTAGCTTAAAAAAATATTATTATTGAAAATGGATGATTATAAATTACTTCTACAATCTTTTTATTATAAAAACATTTTCTATACAGAAAGAAGAGAGAGAGAGAGAGAATCCCTATATTTAAGAATTCTTTACAAAAATATCATACGTGTATATATGTATATTTTATACATAAACACATACTAACACTCTAAGCGTTTGACAATTTATATTCTAGTTTGCAGGAGACAAATTGAAAGATTAATATTTTTCTCATCTTAAAGAAGCGAAGGGCAAGATTGTTCGAAAACTATCATGGATTCCTGATGAAATGTTCGAATAAACAAAAATCTTGATCAACGCTTGGCGTGCGAGTCTCTCTCTCTCTCTCTCTCTCGAGCTTGAACGACATTTCCGCACGAATATTCAAGACTGGAGAATCGATAGGAGCAAATTGAATTGAGAGAAGTTTCATCATCCTCGAACTTTCCTATTATTTGAAATTATGAGAGCTTTTGAAGCTCGGAAAAGCGGTGAAAACCGATAGCCACTACGGAATATCATTGTCGAAGTAAAGCCTGAATATTATCGTTAAAACGTGTAATCCTATATGTAACAGGATTTTTAAATGACCGCAATAAAAAAAATAACGTAACCACATACAATTTTGCAATTTATTTTATTTCAACTTGATAAATAATGAGTTAATAATTGTTGTTAAATAAAGAAACTTTGCACTATTTCTTTCGTGTTTATTTTAATTAGCTGCCGATATTTTGATCAAATTAACTTAAAGTTTTGAAAATGTTTCGAGAAAGATTGATGAATTATATCAATTTATATTTCTTGATGTACTGTTTCTATTAGAAATTTTTTGCTTGTATTGCAAATAAATTCGCTTGATATTTTTAAAAAAAGCATAAAATTATTAAGACTTATAAAAATACAAATTCCAAATGATGGAACGTAAAGGCGAAAGATTTCATTGCAAATAAATAAATATAAAGTAAATAATATAAATAAATAAATATTAATATTGTATTATTACACTATATTAAAAGTAAATAAAAATTCATGTTGAAGACGGGTAGCATTTATTTAAGTAGCAAAATTAAATTAATATAATTATTATAATAATTAAGTTAATAAAAATTATAAAAATTAAAATTAAAATTAAAATTAAATTCTTATAAGATTATATCTTATATGTAGAAGATATCTTAAATATAGAAGCTTTTATAGTTTTCTAGTAACTTTTATATATTATTAGTTAAATAGAATAATATATGTTTAATATGTATTAAAGCTGTGGTGAACAAATTTAATCTAAGTTATTTGTTGTTATTAAAAAATTATCAAAATCTTTTTTACTCTTTATTAAAATTGCAATTTAATTAATTATTTCTTCAGCACTATAATTTTTGGGATTGCACGATAATAATTATCATTCAATGATATATATATTGCGTTACTCGCAGCTGTTAAAGCTGTTAAAGCTTGCAGACAAATATATTTGATATGCGTTAATAATGAATTTTAGATTTAGAGCACAAAAGAATGGAAAAGCGAGATGTCATAACATTTACACGCCATTTTACTTTTATGCCAATTGTATAACGGTGAAATTTTTTTTATTCAATATTAAACTTCTTCATATTTTGCCTAAATAATTATTTAAAAATTCCAAACTCATAAAGAAAAAAATTCTTGGCAAAGAATTTCTTGTAACTATAATAGAAAAAGATATAAATAAGTTTTGAAAAATATCTGACTTGTTATTATCTATTCTAACAATTTTATTGTTTTTCTCTTATTTTATGCTTAAAATTAAAAAAGTATACTCTTGATGAACTTATATCTCTGTAAGAGCTAAGTAAACCTTTGACAAGCTTAGTTTTCTCTTTTTCTCTTCCCTTTTTTATTTATAATATAAATTATTTATTACAAAAAATAATTATGCAATAAAAAAATTTTTAAAGTGCTTATGTAAATATTATTTACATAAATTTTAGAAATTTTTATTTAATGCATGAAAAATTAAAAGTCAAAAATTACAAAATAAAAGACTTAAAATTTTATGAATATGCAATAACAAGTTTTAGACGTAACTAAACTAAATAATAAAATATAAACAATTAATAACAAGATCGCGCGCGCGCGTTTTCGAAATTTACTAATTTCATTAATTCTCTGGAGATTGAGCGGGAATCCGTCGAAAAGTGGTGGCATCGCATAATTAACGCTCCAACAATAATTAATAATCACATCGTGAACTCGAGCGATTTGCACGCGATGTATATTAGCAACGTCATCAACATTAGCAGTACATATATCGATCATTTAGGTACAACGAAGGACCGGAATATCAGTATATCTGCGATATTCCGGATTCAAAGGTTTAAACATTTAGCAAAATGAGTATATATAAACGCAATATGTCACTGCAATTTTGTATGGTACATCGCGATAAAATATGATGTTTCTGAAATGTCACGAACGAAATATCGCTTTTAATTTGCGTAAATTCGATGACACTGATAATTTGTTCCAGGATGATTCTAGAGTTTGCGCTTTATAACAATTTATCTCTTTTATTTTCAAATTATTTCTATATGTTATCTCTCTAAAGAGAATATTTTAAATAATTTAATAATTATGTATATTAACAGGGCTTATAATGATATTATAAGAATCATTTAATTTTCATCAAATTGGCTTATTTAGTTTATTAAATGCCCCCGAACGTTCTAGCTAGACTTTGAGATTTTATAGGAAATTTAATTCTGAATAAAAAATTTCTTATAAACATAGATCGAAAAATGCTGCTTTAAATGCTTCCTTAGTAACCAAAAACCTCTGAAATCGCGATTATTTTATGTTTTTACAAATATCAGGGAAAGTATGCGTTTTTTAATAAAAAGTACCGAAACAAAAGTTGTAGAGAATTAAATTATCTTTTAAATGAGATCAAAATGATTGTAGTACGTTTCATAAGTTTTGAGAAATAAAATAAAAAAGAGATAAAACTTAATAAATTTCTTAGAGAAATTTCTTTCAATAAAAATAAAAAACAAAAAATTTTTTTTTTTATAAAAATAAAGTATTCTTCTTTTTAAATTAAAATAGCACGGTAGAATATTTTTTAAATGGAGAGTATCTTTAAAAAGCTATGTCGACAGCAAAAAAAAATATTTTTTGTACATTCGAAACTGGTTATCTCAAAACCTATGGAACGTATTACAATCATTTTAATCTCATTTAAAAGATAATTTAATTTTCTACAACTTTTGCTTCGATACTTTTTGTTTAAAGACGCACATTTTCCATGGTATTTGGAAAAATGTGTAAAATAATCACGATTTCAGAGATTTTTGAGCGATAACTTCTTAAGAAAGCATTTTTCGACCCATGTTTATAGGAAATTTTTTGTTCAGAATTAAATTTCCTATAAGATTTCAAAGTCTGGCTGGAATGTTTGGGGCCATCCTGTATAATTAAAAATGAAATATAAATATAAAATATATTATTATAAATAAAATATTATTATAAATAAAATATAAATATAAAAGTATTACGTGTGTGTAAAAATATATAAATATCACACACACAACATATAATTAAACAACTAATTATAATGATATGAAGTTTACGTAAAGAAATATTTCTCAGGACCGTTTGCAAAAAATTTCACTCTCATTCACGTGAGTTAATAACGTCGCGGCATTAATTACCTGTCGTGGGAGAGGAGGCCTCTCAATACCGAGGCATTCCATTCGCGGTTACGGCAGCTGATAACGCGCGCGGACCTCGCGCGTTACACGGGCAACGATCGCATAATAAGTATGGAAATTAATATCAAATCGCCGCGGGTATATATACACGGGGCGGGCCGAAAACACGGCCGCCGGGGCGCGGTGATTCATAACACTGCCGTCGCATAAATTGCGGGTGATATGTTGGCGCGCAATTAGGGTTTGCTAAATCGGCATTACTAATTAGATTCGGCGTACCGGCGGCACGGCCGGCCGGCCGCCGTCGCCGCCGCCACTACCGTACAGGTAGGTATAATTGATTCGAGTTTGAAATTAATATCTATACTCGCCGCCTGCCGATGATGATCGATAATCGATCCCTGAATGCCATAAGAGGGAGAGCGAAGTTGAACGGAGGCGACCTAACAAATGGTTACGAAGCATACAGGCGTACACGAAGCAGTATCGCGCGAAACTTTACGACGCTTATATGTATATAGGTTTTTGCTGGCAGCACAAATGAAGTTTGCCAGAGTTAATTAGAAGACACGACGAGATCATCCGTCATAATAGAAAGCTCTTTGTTTCGAACAAGAGAAATAAAGAGACTACACGCGTAGAATAAAATTAAACTTCCTTCCTTTTGATTAATTATTATTGTATATGAGATTAATTAATTAATACTTGAAGTATTACTTAAATTCTATTTAGATTTTCTTTATTAAAAATTATTTTCTGGTTAAAAAGTCACAATTTCAACCGGACGGAAATAATCAAACTTATCGATGAGACTTTTAATTAAATAACTTCAAGAATTAAAATTTTTCTTCTATTTTTTTCCATCTTAATTTTCAATCTAATATTTATATCTCAGCAGTTAGATCATCTTCTTTTAAAATTATTTAATCTATAATTTTGCTGAATGCTCAAACATAATTATCATAAAATGTATCGTGACTTTAATAAATAATTATCAATTTTGTTGCTGGGAAACATTGTTGAGTCATTTGCGTCTTTGTGACAATTATCCTCATTAATTCTACTGACAAAGCGTTGTGTAGTCTATTATGTTAAAATTTAATTAGCTTACGCGTAACGTTTTGTTGTAAAAATTTAATTAGCTTGCGCATATTATTTAATATATTGATTTAAATATTGTTTTATATGTTTTAATATATTTTATATATTTTAATATATAATTATTACATACAGATAAAATAAATAAAATAAAAATTTTCACATATATTAAAGAAATTCTAATAAATATTTGTGCAAAACTTGATTTAGATCCACTAATTCGTTTCAAAGTTATTTATTAAAAATTGTAGAAAAATATTATCTGTCTCTTTTTCTCTTTCTGCAAATTACTCGTTTGTCATTGTACATGTTTTTTGCAGTTAATTTCAGAGGATATTCACGATCAAAAGTTTTTGCCATAAATTAGAAAAAATACATTAATTACAACTATTTTCTTTTACGAAGACGTCAAAATCCATATTATTTTGTGATACTTAAATTTTTTTCATAACCCGAATTAATTTTTCAAATTTTTCAAACAGTATAAACGTAAGAAACACATGTTTTCTTTTTAATTTTTACACAATATTTTGATACTATTGTACATCCAGAACATCCTTAAAGAAAATAAATAAATGTCAAACCAATATTATATTGACCACTGATATTGATACCACTGAATAAGAGAAAAACATTTGTATACAAACAAAATTCATGTCATGTTAAAATTACTGCTTGACATCGCGAAACAAACTTCAAAATCAATTTAGGGAAACTTTGCAATTTTATTCGCGAGATGCGAATAAAATTAAAAATGCTATTAAAAATTGATATTGAGTAATGAGCTGTTTTACGGCCGCTTTCACACGATCGTAAATTTACATTTGCGTTAATGCTTCGTTGCTTCGCAATAAAACGCTATCATGCTTTTCCCGGACGCTGTGACGTAATTGGCACGAGGAAGCAGTGACTTGTCGCGTTTTCCGTCACGCGTGCCGGATATCTAAACGATAAGCGCAAAGAAGCAAAAAGTTGATGGGCTGTTTACTAGCATTCGCGCTGATAAATCTGTTCGCATCGGGTGGCGTAAACAACGCTTCTGCACATCCGTCGCCGTAATGAATCGCGGAAACTACTCTACGATTCTCGTTCTCCGCCCACTTGCGTAAATTTCAGATTGCTAGAGCGAGATGATCGCATTTATTCTATGTTTTTGAGGCGATCTGAATTTTTCCGAAAATAATTTGGCAAAAGTATTTGGAGATTTTTTGATAGATCAGTTTTGGGAGAGAAAAGCGAAAAGCGTCATTAGTTATTACAAAAACTATTTTATATATATTGGTTATTTTCTACATTAAATTATAAATGTATATTTAAAAAATTTTTGATATATTAAATGTTAAATAATTATAATAATTATTTTTCTATAAATATATAAAATATTGAGAATAGTCGAGTTTTAACATAAATTCTTTTATTATAACATAACTTTGTCTTATTTTCATTTAGAAATATTAAAGATTATAAATGGTGGCAATTAAATTATATATTGATAATAGAGAGACAAAATATTTTTGGTTTAGAAGAATAAATTGTATGATACTTTGCTTCAAAATTCTTCATGCTGGACTTTATGAATTGGCATAATAGATGCTGAATGTGAGTGAAATATTGATATATTTTTCATTTAAGCATCTCTATTTGTGTTTTCTCAGATTTCTCTTCGGATAATGAATCATCCATTTGTTCGAAGCGCGAAAAGCACAAACGACTGAGAAAAAGATAAAGGATTGTCCAAAGACACTTTAAAAATGTCTGTTGTTACCGGCACCGAGACGAGTCAAGTGCTGTAAACAGATTATACGTACAAAACCGGTGGAAATTTATGTGGAATCCGAGAGGACCGTTCATGTTGGTGCACATGTGATAAAAATCGTTCTCCACGATAATTGATCTTCCCAATTAACGCTAGATTATTTTAAAATTGAAGAATTATTGTGAATGCTATGTGTGAAAATTAACATTCTGAAGAATTTTCTGTAAAGGCAATTATTTCAGGGCCCTGCCTGTTATGAAAAATATATTTTTTTTTTTCTCAGTTATAAAATATCCTAATAAATATAATAGTGATTTTTGTTTTTGACTTTTAATAATTAATTTTTCTTAAAAAAAATTTGGGCTCTTAAGTCCATGTGATATTATCTTTCATTTTTGAATTATTCTTAATTTTGTTTATTGATTGTTTACACTTGGATTATATTATCAAAAGTGGCTCCTAGATAGAGTTGGCATACATGAATTTGCTTATCGTTGCCTACATTTTGCACTTAAATTGTTGGATTCTGATCGCAAACATGTATATTTAATTTCATGAATTTTTCTCTTTTCCGGTATTTCACTGTATATGTATATGTATTTTTCTGTATTACGTGCTACTTTTTCATCTTTTGTGAGATAAATACATTCAATTTTAGATTTTTTAATTTAAAAATTATGGTGTTAAACATTTTTCTCATTTCTTCAATATTTCAAGTCAGAGATTTTAAAGCAGGAGTTCATTATGTGCTTTCCTAGTCTTGTACATTGTTCACTCCATCCACATTTCTGAAGTTTTCTCGAAGCTCTTTTTTATAATATAAATTTTTTCACTTTTGTTAATGATGAACTGATCCAGCTTTTCAATCATTAAACTTGAAGAATTAAAGTACCTCTCTTATTGTTAGTCTTACTTTTCCTCTTCGACCTATTCGGCATGGGTGACTTTATCGGTAATATAACGTTACTATCGGCATAACTCTCGGGTTCATTAGAGTACTCAAATTTTCTCATCCAGGCCAAATGCCTTTGTTAAGATGGAGATACTTCAAAAAAATATTATATTTATTATGACTATTTTGAATATAAATTTCATCATTATCTTGCAGAATAAGAGGGAAATATAATATATTTTTTCCCAATAACAATATAGCATTACAAAATATAAAATATAATATAATATTATTACAAAATATTTAATTTAAAATTATAAAATTATAAATTAAAATTATAAAATTATAAATTAAAATTATATAAATTTACAAAAATGTAAGCACGAGACAACGATAAGGTTCTTTTGTTGAAGCAGTAATCGCGCTTTAGCAAAGAAGTAAAAAATGCGGATAAATGTATTTGTAATATTATTTATTAATTTACTTTGCAAATATTTAATTATCTGATATAAAATTGACGAATATATTTTATTGATATGATATGCGAACTTCTCAATAATTTTATCGGTTCAGAATTTTGCAATATCGAAAGAGCGGGCATTAAATTTCACGAGCGAGAAGCTAATATTGAATCGTTGGTTTAGTATCGAATTTTCACACAAATTATTCAATTTTTATATTATGTATTAAAATAAAATTGGCAAGATAATTGGGGTCACGAAATTTGAAAACAAAAACTTCCTGTATTTATTGACAATTATCTGGTCTCAAAAACAGATTATTAAGTTTTAATAATTTAAAAATAAAACTTTAGAAAAGCAAAGATTTATCGAATATATTAATTTAACAAATTTTGTGTTATTAGATATATTCATTTAATTTCGTATATTTTTTTATTACAATACTTATTACTTATTTATTACAATATTTATTTAATACAATATTATTTAATACAATATTATAATATATGTATAAATTACAATATATAAATTATAATATAGGTTCACAATATAGATTACAATTAATAATATTAATATTAAATAATTTGATGTATTTAATGTTGCAAATAATTCACAAAATATTTGAAAATAGTAATAAAAGTGCAAATCTTTTATTGATTAAATTGATTAATGAAAAGTGAAAGTGAATGAAAGAATGTATTTTTTAAAGATTATATAAAAAATTCTTGTAATTATATTAAAAAAATAGAAATTAAACTATAGAACTGAGTGCCTTTATTATCCAAAAAAATCTTTCAAATGGAAAAAGTTATTGTGTAATTTATCTAACATATAAATTATATCTAATACAATAAATGTATATAAATATAAATTGTTCTAAAAATAAACTCTAAATAAAAAAAATTTGTTTTAACAAAAATAGTTTTAATAAAGAAATAAATGACTATAATAATAAATAAATAAATAAATAAATAAATAAATAAATAAATAAATAAATAAATAAATAAATAAATAAATAAATAAATAA
>JBCAUJ010000001.1:14640879-14674714 GCA_038406275.1 Cataglyphis albicans
TTATATATATATATATACATATATTATATAATATATTATATATTATATTATATATATATATACACACATATATATATATATATATATATTATATATATATATTATATATATATATATACATATATATTTTTTTTTTTATGCGTATGTTATATAAATATTATATGCGCATGAAATTATATACATAAATATATATAAATATCAAAACTTTAAAACAAACTTAATGAATGCATATTTTACTATAACAGACAAAAAAGGAACAGTTTTAATATTTTCTGTTAATAAACATTTTCGATGCATGCGCGTGAGCTTATGTAAAATAAGTTTTATCATCATATATATTTATTCAGCATGAATAAATACAATATCTAATCGAATAAAAAAATTAATAAATAAAAGAATATTCTCTCTAATAAAAGAATATTATACGAAATCTTTTACGTATTTGTAAAAAAATGGAATATTGCCAATCGTGCATATATAGAATACTAAGAAGATGAGAATATACATAATATATCGTTCTTTCGAAGAAAGAATTTTCTTTTTATTCGTTGTTTTTACAATTTTTCCCCGCGGTGAGTTTTGTGTAGCTCAAAAGTTTTATAAGATTCATCCAATATTTGGATCTTGTAATAAAGAGGATAATAATAAGTTGCCCTTCATTGAAAGATAAGAAAACAAGATGTGTTAAAAGAATGTAGGCGCAGCATTTATATGTAAGAATAAATTTAAATATAAAAAATACAATACTGTCATCTTAAAATATATTCTTATTCTTATTATTATTATTTTTTTTTTTAATAAACGCCTTTTTTAATTATCACCTATTTTTACTTAGCAAATATATCATTTAGTATTTGAAATAAATGTACATTTAAATCGTTGTTTTCAACATTTCATTTTACGGAATTTGTAAAGATTAGATTTGTAAAGATTACATTTAGATACAAATAGTACTGGTACGTTTAGGTACAAATATGAAATTTATTTTATAGTTTATCATAATTCTATACATCAGCCTTCTCAATGATTCGATATAACCGCGCGCGTTCATATTTTATACAAATATCATTGACCGCTCTGGAACTTTATCATATTAAGAAACGATCGACTATTTGGAAATAAAGTAATCGGAATGATGATAAAGAATATGTGCACGAGGAACGTGCAGAAAAAAACAAAATATCTATAGCCGATCGAAATGCGTAGCACGTGCCGGAGCAAGGATTAATGACAGCGCGTCGTTACCGCGCGTTTCTTCCGAGGCGGGATATACGGTCCGTTACAACCGCGGAATCGCTACGGGGAGGAGATTTTATATCGCACATTGGCGATGCCTTATGGGAGTTGCACATTCATGCCGCGACCGCGGTACAATTTCGCACGAAAAATAACTCGAAGAATTTTCACTCGGCACTGTTGTAGAACAGCTGCGAGATATATCGTTCTCGAGTGGAGCGCATATACGCGAGACGATATACAGGGTATCGGGAAAATTGCGACGAGATCGTGAAAAGTAAGACGAGTAGCGCTCTAGGGTGGAGCGGGGTCAAAAGTAACACGGGGCGAAAGGAACAACTCAAATATCTATAGATATACAGGGTGGACCCTAACGTTCCAGCCAGACTTTGAGATCTTATAGGAAATTTAATTCTGAACAAAAAATTGTCTATAAACATGGGTCGAAAAATGCTTTCTGAAAAAGTTATCAATACTGAGGTCAGTATTCCAAACATAGTGGTTGACACAATGTCAATTTGACATTTCGATTTTTCCCTTTCTACTTTTAATTACAACTTTCACTTGATAAGGACCAAAACCATATGGTCGAAACGTTGTGATATGATAATTAAACAATAAATTGCCAGTCTGGTCGTATAAACACTTGTCTATTAAAGATATATATTGTCTATTCGAGCAATTGCAAAGAAATATGATTAGTGTCACATGTCTTTGGCAAGATATAAGAAAAAAAAAATGAAAAGCTTACTTTTACTATTGACTTCCTATAGTGTTACAACTGGACCCGGAGTCGGGGGTGATTGCAACATTTTTTTCATGTTCTTATTTTTTATTGATAATTTTAATTTTATTGATAAGGCTTAAATGTTATTCTCTCGATAAAGTGAAATGAATATGTTAGATTGGAGTATCAAAATTTTTGGTTCTACTTTAATAGTGTTTCCACAATTAAATTCTAAAATCAAATTGTTACTTTTGACCCTACCACTCGGCGCTTCTTCGCGAATTATGAGCGAAATTCGCGTCTTTAGGGAAATTTTTGATATTGATTAATGACGAGCATTGATTTCTTGTTACAATACTTTGTGAGTTTCACGACAAATCTCACCAATCTTCCTAAAACTCTCGTTAGGGATTGCTATACGCGCGAACGATTTATCAATATTTCACAATTCGTTAACGATGAGAATGATTATCAATCATGTTCGCCGATAATAAATCAAGTAAAGAGACTCACAATTTTGAATATGTTGAAATATTAAAATGCCTGGCGTTCAATTTTAAAACTTTGTTTTTCCGCACAATCATATTGAATTATGATATTAAAAGTGAGAGACTATATAAATTTTTTTTTGTATTATATTTTTTGTATTGTATTTTTTATATTTTGTATTATATGTCAAAATAAATTAATTTCTTTCATGATTTTTAGATCAGAAAACTATAGCAAATTTCTTTTTTTATTTTAATTTCTGCGATAATTAAATACCTTGAAATGTCATCAGTATATACAGGGTGTTCTAAACCACCCGTACATCCCTTTTCTTTCAAAAACTAAATATTTTAGAGAAAAACATTTTGAATAAAAATTGTATGGTTTTGAGGGGAACATAAGATAGTGTCATTGATTTGACCTTGGATGGCTTCGTTAAGGCCAAGTCAAAGACATCTTTAATTTCTTAAATGGAATCCCCTATTTTTTATTGCATATTCTTATAGCTTATGTCGAGAGCTTTTCAAAACACTATAACAGAGTATTTTTTCATTAAGAATTTTTTGAGTTATTTTGTATCTTAATCTGACATATTTTAGTATAAAATATAAAATTTCTTGAAAATTATTTAGTTTTCGATAATTGTATTGTAATACTTTTATGTAACAGAATAATAAGATAAATCAAAAGGTGTACAGAAAATAATTGTTTTTTAAAAAAAGTATACAATTATTTGCAATATAATCATGGCATGACGCAATAAACGAAGATAAGCGAAATTTCAGTTTAATCTTGCTTTTCTATCAGATAAAAGAAATGTTTTATTAATAAATATTGTCACGTGTTTGTTATTACAGTCGTCTTGTTTGCGCCAAATACGTCGATTTCTCGTTGCATTCCGTTTAATGTTGCAATTTTTTAATACTTAAAAAGAAATGTAATAAATTGCTTAGTAATGATTTTGTCTTATAAAATCGAATACAACTTGAATGTTGTACTTGATTTAACATCAAATTTCTAATATATGCGATAGTCAGTGATAGATCTTGATTAATTTTGGTGATAAATTGTGGTAGTAAATTTTATCTTTAAATTATTTCCAAAATAATTTTACTGAAATTGAATTTTTGACACAGAGCGTGTCACGTATTGTATTTTATGTATAATAATATATTTATTTCCAAAATTAAAAAAAAAGAATTTTAATTTTTAGTTGCTTAGAAAACCAAAAACTATTACTATTAGAGATTGATTGTGTACACATATGTATAATATAAAATAATTTAATAATTAACTCACAGCGATTTTAATTTTGGCGATATAATTACAATTATTTTTTACTAAAAAAGATCTAAATCAAAAATTAACACATAAATAAATCTACAATTAGAAATTTAATTTAAAACGTTTTATTAATAACGTTTTATTAAATACGTTTTATTAATAAAAAATAAACTTTCTTTCTTTTCTTTCTCTTTTTCTAACATTTTTATCTTACGTAGTAAAAACAATAATCTCCTTGTCTCTCAATTTTATGACAAACATTAAACAAATCCGTGGACCTCATCAAGAATTAAAATTAAACTGCCGCGAGTAACTTTGCGCAGAAAGTAATCCGTAGTCGACGTTCTACGATCCTGAAAGAGGGGGGGTGGTAAGCCTACATTGGGTGAAAACGTCTCGGAGGTTTGTCGAAGGGTCGTGCAGGATAGCACCAGAATGCGCTAACAATGGGTAAAATAGCTAGCTTGCGGTTCGTTTTACGCCGGTTGAGCTTTTGCGGTGCGAAAGGATTTCCGACCCTCCTTTGATTTGTCCTTCCCTTCCCGGCCACCTCCCCCTGCATCTCCCCCTTCAATCACCAGCGTACTTTCGCGTAGAAATTAAAATTGCAAATTCATTATTAAATTTTTTTTTGTATTCACACGATAGTGTGATGAATTAATTTGAATATTGTAAGAGCACAGTTATCTTAAAAAGCGACGATAACCTGTCATGATTTTTACAAACTTTTTAGAGCTTCGTATTTCTCTTTTATATTTTCAAGTTGCACAAATTCATTCAAAAGGTCAAAAAAAAAAAAAAAGAAAAAACGTTGTTGCTTAAAAAATATTCATATCCAAGATATTGTACTCGAAAATATTATTATATATTACATTTTTTAATATATATACAGGGTGTCCGGCGTCAATCGCATCACCCGTCGTGCGCAGGTAAAGCAGGCAAAGCTGAGAAGAAATGTCCTGTACCATTTTTATTACCTGTTTACAGCGTTTTACTGACGTGCGTCTGGCTAAAGATCGGCGATGATTGGCCAGACTTTACTCAATAATAACTCTCTTATTAAGCGTTATAAAAAAAAAAAAAAAATGGTACAGGACTTTTCTCCTCAGTTTTATCTGCTTTATCTGCATATATTTTTGGACACCCTGTATATATTTTTGCTTTCTCGTAGAAGCTTTGTTTTTTTCATAATTTATTTTTTTTAATTTTGATGCCAATTAAAAAAAAGTGTTCTAAAATGTCAAAAAATCACATTTTTACAAAATGTTTATGTGTGTGTATTAAAAAAAGGAGATGTGGTTGCTCTAATTTCTGCAAATTTTGAGATATTGGGTAAAATATTTTTACATGAAATATTTTTACTGATATTATGAAGGAAAGGAAATAAAATTATGAGGTAGCAACGTGCAAGATCCTAATTTCTATAATTTTTTACATGTTTCTTTTTTATATTAGCAATCTTTTTGCGCACAAATTCCTGATTGTCTCTTAAGGATGTATGTGACATATATCGAAATACTAATAAAAGCATTAAAATTTCATAAATTGTTCTACTATTTCTTTTGAATATTTGTGCAAAAACTAAGCATAATTCTCTTAATGATTTAGAAGTTATTTAAATTTGAAGTTACTATTGATTCTTATGGAAAATTGCCTGTTGTAGAATTTATTGACAAATTTGACAAAGAAAAAATATTATCAATGCAATAAAAATTTTCACATATATTAAGGAAATTCTAATAAATATTTGTGCAAAACTTGATTTAGATCCACTAATTCGGTTAAAAGTTATTTATTAAAAGTTGTAGAAAAATATTATCTGTCTCTTTTTCTCTTTCTGCAAATTATTCGTTTTTCATTGTTTTTTTGCAGTTGATTTTAGAGGATATTGACAATCGAAAGTTTTTGCCATAAATTAAGAAAAATATTAATTACAACTATTTTCTTTTACGAAGACATTAAAATCCATATTATTTTGATACTTAAATTTTTTTCATAACCCAAATTTATTTTTTTAATTTTTCAAACAGTATAAACGTAAGAAACATGTTTTCTTTTTAATTTTGACAATATTTTGCTATTATTGTACATCCAGAACATCCTTAAATTCTCATATAACGTAATGCGGATTATGCCGCATTTTGCTATGTTGTTTAATTACACGATAGTGTTATCGGTTTCTCTCTAATAATTACCTATTTGCGTACGCATTGCCGCGCAAACTGAAATTGGAGGTTTGCCATTGGGATGAGATAAATGATGAAAATGGTCATATCTATCTGCGATGATAGACAAGAAGCATCATTTTCCTTCAATATATATTTTATTGATGATTGAGATTCGCACAAGGAATTTCTACAATTCTTTTCTTATAAATTCTTTTTGCTAATTTTATTAAAATTATCTTTTTTTCATAAAATTTATTATATTACCGAGAATTTATTGTGCTACTTTTTCAGCAATATATATATGTCTAAATGTTTAACACATGCTATGTGATGTTTGTTATGTCAGTGAAAATTGATACTTTATTTAAATTTTATATTTCGTCAGATCTGCCTCGTTACGCGCCACGCTTTATAAAATAAACGGTGAGTTGTGGACTTTGAATTCGGGAAATTTAATTGCTCGCTATTGCCGTTGCATCAATGCGAATCGATTCTCGTTGCAGTCACCACCATTAGACTTTCAAAATCAGCATGGCCGTTCGACGCCGTTCCAGAATTGAACACCCATCGGCCGTGTTTGGGCGTTCTGTAGAAAAATCCCGGCATATTGCACTTCATCGTCGAAAAGTAAGGTAGGTCCGCAGTTATTTGCTCGGTCGGAGTCCGAATGAAATTTCCAAACCATTTTGGCAGCGCTTGCGGCCGTTTATGAGCCATAACTTCTTCCAATTTCTTTTCTTCGAGAAAAGCTCTTTTCTTGCTTTTCATAATAATTCATATCGCAAATAGTAATTTAATTAACCATAAAAGTAGCTAACAGTCTCTAAAAGTATGTTAGATTTTTAAATTTTTGTTTAAATTGAATGTGAAATCAATCTTTTTCTGTCTACTTTTATAAATTCATTATAATTTTGTATCTATTTTTGCTTTCTCATAGAGGAAGCTTTGTTTTTGTAGAAAATTTTTTTTCTAATTTTCATGCCAATGTGTTTAGAATGTTCTAAAACGTCGAAAAAAACGAATTTTGTAAAAACATATTTTTACAAAATGTCGAGTATGTGTGTATGTATGTTCGTATGTGCACCAATGGACGTGATTCGATTGTCTGTCCTAAATTTTGAGATAATAAGCTAAAATTTTTGATATAAATAAAGTATCAAGATTTGTTGGTATTGTACTTGGCTAGGATTGATAAAGAAATTTATTTTTTATAAAATTTTAAATTCTTCAAAAAGAAGGTGTTATTGTTCTAACTTCCGCAAATTTTGAAATATTTGTCTAAATTTTTTTATATGAATAAAATATCATTAAAGAAAGGTTGGTATTGAATTTGATGAGAAATGATAAAAGAGTTTATTTTTTATGAAATTTTGAATTTTTCAATAAATGTATGTGCATGCTGTAACTTCCACAAATTTTGAGATATCAGGTTAAATATTTTTACATTAATAGACTAGCATTAAAGAATGGTTGGTATTGATTTTAATGAGAATTAATAAAAGCGTCTATTTTTTATAAAATTTTTGACTTTTTCTAAAAAAAAAAAATGTGGTTGCTCTTACTTCATCAAATTTTCAGATATCGGGCTAAATATTTTTATATTAATAGAGTATCATTAAAGCATGGTTGGTATTGAATTTGATTAGAATTGTTGAAACGGTTAATTTTTTATAAAATTTTGAATTTTTTAATAAATGTTTTTTTTACGACCTAATTTCTGCAAATTTTTTAAATATTAGATTAAATTGTTTTATATGAATAGAATATCATTAAATTACGATTGGTAAAATTATTTTAGACTCTCGGAAACTGATATCATTCCGATTTGTAATTACGATTACTGATATTATAAAAAAAAGAAAATAAAAATATGAGGAAACCATATGCAAGTTTTTAATTTACACAATTTTTTACTTGTTTTTTTTTTTTTATTTATTAATAGCTCTCTATGAAAAGTGTTTAACAAAATGATAGCAAAAAGTTGCAGAGATTTACTAGCTAAATTTAAAATTACTAAAAAAGTTACATCAATAGTTAAATGCAACATGTTTAATTAATATTTAGGAAATTTTGCAAATAATTAAAGAACATTAAAAACGTCAATAATTTTTTTCCCATGCAACTGAAATGTATCTATATCGCTAACAATTCATTTTCACGAAAATTACATCAATCAGCATTATCGATCAGCAATTAACATGTAACTTAATTACATTTACACTGAGCTGCTATTACCATACATCCCCTTGAAAATGCATTAATAATCGGGTGCGATTTAACACAGTTTCGTTATCATGTCAGAATATTTTCGAAAAGTGGATTAGCGGCCGATTCAAACCGCGTCAATAAAAATGTTGCAAACGCTTGGCGGAAGCTAAAGCGGATTAACGGAAGCCGATTTCTCAAACTAATTTACTGCTACGCGATAAACTCCGTACTCGTTTCTTCAAATGCGAAAATTTTTATTTATACAGCGTTTTATCCCAAAACAAACACTCCAATTTGCAAAACGCAATCCGAATCGCCGAACCCTTCCTTTCGTTTTATTTTGGAGAGGTTCATCGCTTGTTTGATTTATTTTGTTTCGACACTGATATTGCGTTCAATGCTACCTCTTCGCTTTGTGCATTCTGTACAAGCGTGTTACAATAGCAGCCGTATTTTGGCGCAAAGTTGATCAATCCTGTTTACTGTGGATAGTATGCACTCGATAGATATACTGCACAAAAGTGTTTTAACAAATTTAACAATTTTCCAGTCGACAAAGAAGTGATTTTTACAGTGAATTTTTGTCTTGCCCTTTCTCTTGTTTAGAAAATATTTTCTACTATAGATAAGTAGATTGAATACGATTAAATAAGTAGGTTTTCTAATTGCAGTTCTCTTGTATTATATTTTTAAAAAAGTGGTTTAAATTATTTAAAAAATTTAAGTAATTTAAATTATTTAAAAAAAAAAAAATTCAAGTATATAACACATCACTCAATAAGTCTCCGGTCTAACTAAGAAAAACGAATTTTTTTTTAGAAATCACGTGGGTCTGTCAACAATGTTGCCATATATGTGTCAGACCGGGGACTTATTGAGTGATGTGTTATGTATATATAATTATGCTTTTTATTACATAATATAAAATCCAGGAAGATAATACAAAAATTGGATTAGAATTAATGCATAAACGGTTTTATTATGTCATATATTGTAATGTTTTAGGAATAAGCTAATTAAATAAATATTAAATATAAATTGAATAAATATTTTAGCAAAAATTTACTGCATTTAAAAATAATGCAAAAAAAAAAAAAAAATAAAAAGAATATTGTAAGGAAACAATTAAATATAAAATAATTTCTTCTAATGTGTGTAGTATAAAGCTTGCACGAATCCTTCACTTTAAAGTCAAATTAATATTTGTTATTTATTTTTTTTTTTAAGCGAGTTTATATTAATTCCAAATAATTTTTTATTATTTTTAAACATTTATGCAAATTTGTGGAAAATTACAGAAATAAAATATGTAAATAAAAAAAAAGCATATCAAAGGTAGCCATGCAAATTGTGAATGAATTATTGCATAAAATTTATTTCGTTTCCTATATGTGGAGCGATATGTTATCTCTGTTATTATACAACAAGTTATTTTTTATCTTCCGATATGTGGAAAATTAAATAATAGAAAAATTTATTTCTCGCGAGAAATTCCGAGAGAATCCGCTTATATTTTTTGTATTGCAAAATTGGTTTGCGATTTATGACATGTATTTTCATTTATAATGTCATTTATTTTTATGACATCTATATCATGATATCTGCTAATTCTATGATTAAATAATGATAATATTTACTTCCAGCTAATTCATCTCTCAACAAATATTTTATATATTATCACAATATTTATACAATATTTATACATATTTCTTATCTAATATGTGTCAGTCTCCTTTTTTTAAGGATGTTTTGGATGTACAATAGTAGCAAAAAATTGTCAAAATTAAAAAGAAAACATGTTTCTTACGTTTATACTGTTTGAAAAATTAAAAAAATAAATTCGGGTTATGAAAAAAATTAAAGTATCACAAAATAATATGGATTTTGATGTCTTCGTAAAAGAAAATAGTTGTAATTAATATTTTTCCTAATTTATGGCAAAAACTTTCGTCGTGAATATCTTCTGAAATCAACTGCAAAAAGCAATGAAAAATGAGTAATTTGCAGAAAGAGAAAAAGACAGATAATATTTTTTTACAATTTTTAGTAAATAACTTTTAAACGAATTAGTGGATCAAAATCAAGTTTTGCACAAATGTTTATTAGAATTTCCTCAATATATGTAAAAATTTTTATTTCATTGGTAATATTTTTTCTTTGTCAAATTTGTCAATAAGTTCTACAATAGGCGATTTTTCATAAGAATTAATAGTAACTTTAAATTTAAATAACTTCCAAATTATTAAGAGAATTGTGCTTAGTTTTTGCACAAATATTCAAAAGAAATAGTAGAACAATCTATGAAATTTTAATGCGTTTTTTAGTATTTCGATATATGTCACATACATCCAAAGTTCTGTATAAATAATAAATCTTACATTTAAATTTTGTCTTTATTCACGTTAAATGTTAATATAGACATTTGTTTAAATGCCTAGACATTTGTTTTACTTATCAAAATAAAAAGATATATACTATATTTCTTATACAATTGAGAAAAAATTTGAAAGAATTATTATAATCATTTTTCCTCAAAAAATGCAGAAGTTAAAATAATTAATTAATATAAAAATAAAACTTAAAAATCTAGCATATATATTTGTATCATCATGGATTTCAGAAAAATAAGGCGATTTGAATTTTAATTTTCTTATAAAGAGAAGATATATGTTATATACTTTTTTTTTAGATAAATATTTAAAAAAAAACAAGGAATTTAAAAAGATTTAAAAAGATTTGAAACAATTTTAAATGTTATGTATTGTATGATTTTAATTTAATTATTTTTAATTAAAAATAATAATCAAACTGACACGATTCTTTTTATATAAAAAACTATCTAAATACTTTACCGCATTCAAAGACCACCGTCTGCATACAAATATTTCGCTGGAAGAGTATGACTTTAATCTGATTTCGCTCTGAAAGATTTCATAATCCTATCTCGTAAACTTTTTTGCGTCACGATACGTCTGGATTTATCACCACGATTATGCTTTCTCACGTAAAGTCATACAACGAGAGGAAATTCGCAGACGACCATTTCCCATGAACAACGGTTCGCGCACATTCGAAGTTGTCATAAAATTGTCGCACGTTATATTGAAATTTATCAGAAAACACGTGCGAGACGCTCAATGTGCAATGAGACAATACAATTTTCTTTTGAGATAAATGACTATATATGTAATATAGTCTTCATCTATTTTTGTAAAAATAGTTCGTTCTTTAATAAGTTGCGTATAAAATATTTAATATTTAAGAATAGACTACTTATTTAGATTTCTCTAATGTGATGCTAACAAAAAAAAATGTCGAGATATTCGTTATATTCAGACCAAGATATTTATTTTTGAATTTAAAATAATTAAAAATAAAAGTTTTTTTTTTATAAATTTGATAAATATTTTTATTTATAGAATCGTAAGAATTACAGATTTAAAAAATATTTAAAGAGAGCTAAAAAGTGCAATAAATAAATAATTTTTTTCTTCAATATTTTTTGAGAAAACATTTTTGATTAGTTTTAAATATTATACATACATGTCTCATGTGAATTGTTTTATGAATTAGCTATAACTGTGCTTTTTTGCTTTATAAAATCCAATTTTTTATAACAAAAAGAAAATCAAAGTTGTATATAAAATTTTTAATCTGACATTAATTAATCTGATTCAATAAACACAGAATAATAAATTTGTTAATAAATTTGTATAAACAAATAATCCTTGCATTGTGTTTTACTTTATAAAAGATTTACAAAGCTATTAGAGCTATAAATCTATTATCAAATAAGATCTAAAAATCCGTGCATATATTCACACAAAAACATCATAGTCGACCGTAAGGGCAAGACGGTTCACGAAGATTTCTAATGGATCGCTAAGCGCAATGTGTTCAAGCTATCTTGCAGTTTCGCGTGTCTACACGTGAAATGTATGCAGAATGCAATTTCGCTGAAAGCCACAGCCAACAGCTCGCGAAAGAGCCGCGTCGCGCATCTTGTCGGACACAATTCCGATGGAATAGCATGTGAGAAGAGTGTGTGTTCGATCCATTCTTTAAATCAACATGGATTCAACACAAAAGTCTCGTTAGTCCACGATCGCACGCAGACTGATATGCTTCGATCATTGGAAAATTGATTCATTCGTGTAATTAATTGATAAAAAATTATTTTCTGAAAAATAAATAATTATTATATTAAATCGGAAGAGTTAAATATCGCACGCTATTCTCATTTCTAAAGTCACATTATCATTCATTTTCTTTCTGATCTAAATAATCTTATTTGAAAATTGCATTGTATAAAAAAAATCAATTGCGATTAATAGTGACATAAGAATAAATGTGACATTTTACATTTATCGTATAAACGATTTCATATGAATCTAAAATAATCATTATAAAAAACAATCTGTGACAACAATAAGTTTTAGCGCAAGACTTATCTTGATAAGCGCTGACAATTAAAAAATAAGATATTTATAAAATAAGAAATCCGAATGAGCTAATTTCGCCTGAATTTTAATCCAAAAATGAATATCGGAAATTAAATTTGAAAATCAAAATGATGTAAATTTACAATTTTAAATTCAAAAATAAAAGTATCAATTCTAATCAATTTATTTTATTTTTTTTTTTAATTACAAAAAAAGAAGAAAAAAATGGTTTTATTTCAAAAATAAATTTTATCTTAAAATAAAAAATATAAATAAAGTTAAAATCTATTTTTAGTTTTATTTTGTGCATTTTATTTATATACATATCTGCAGATTTATAAAATTTTTTATTTTATTAAAGTTTCTAATTATCTTATTAAAATTTCTTGCGTATTTTTTAATACAAAAAAATCTTTTTTTTTTTTAAAAAAATAGAGATATTTGATATATTTTTAAATTGAATTGAAAAGTCGGTGACTTCCTCATATTCGAAGACCGCCTTACGTCAATCATATAAAATAGAGTGTGTGATGAATAGTTAATATCCTTGATAGATTGATCTGGTCATATATTTCTTATGTATGAATGTCTCAACGCTTTTATCATGGAGATAGATTTTGTGCTCGATGTTTGAAATGCTGATTAGCTTTTAGATTGCAAATGCTTTCGATTTAGAGTACAATACAATGCAAACACAATAACACAAAATAAATAAACGCAATCTGTTTTTAAATGATTGAAATATTTCGATCTTTATTATTGAATTTTTTGTATTAAAAGATTAATAATTATTATGTATTATCTAATAATTATTATCAAGCAATATTTATAACAATTATCAAGCGTTTATAAAAAATATTAAAATTTCTAAAATATATTATATTAAAATATATTAAAATATTTACATATACACACTCATGCAAGTATAAAAATCTTTTTCGAGTTACAACGTAAATTTATTTTTATTCGATGCACGGAAGGTGCGACAATATCGGTTACTGCAATTTTGAAAGTTACATCGTGCGAAAGATTACGTAAAGCCGAATGACATGTACAGTGACGTTATGTTACACTTACGGCGACGTGAAACTGAC
Source organism: Cataglyphis albicans (assembly GCA_038406275.1). Classification (NCBI taxonomy): domain Eukaryota; kingdom Metazoa; phylum Arthropoda; class Insecta; order Hymenoptera; family Formicidae; genus Cataglyphis; species Cataglyphis albicans. The sequence goes on from JBCAUJ010000001.1 coordinate 14,654,528, forward strand.
AACACACATCGCACGGCTTGACTGATGTCTACAAACCGCAACTTAATGCATCGGATGCATCTAAAATGGCCATATATTGAGCGAGAAGTAACACGGTCGGCACAATATGAGTTAAATTTCGGTTAAGTTTATTTTCTATATACGTCCTTTTGCTTTTAATTTATTTTTTTAAATTAAAGAAATATAAATTATATAATAACATGAATATAAATTATATAATAATAAATTATTATATAAAAATAAATTATATAATAACATCAATAGAGATTCAAAGTACAAATAAGTGGGAAGGTAGATAAATTATTATTATTAAATTTTATTGACAAATGCGCATTAAAAATGGACTGTTTTTTGATTCATCTTCAGCATGAATATAAATATGTAAAAATTAAATTGGAATTTTAACTTGGCATGCACGGCACTTATTGTTGCATTCAAATTTCAAATTAAAATTAATGATCAGAAAAAGAGACTTTACTAAAACTCGAATATGTACAAATTAGTGAATAACATTAAAGTATTATTATATATATATACTATTCCCACGTTTTGGTTTACAACATAATGACGGTCAATGGTCATACGGTCGGTTCGGTCATAAAAATAACGATTATAAAAACGATCATAAACAAAAATCAAAAAACAAAAATCGTAAAAAAAAAAAGCTAATGAGACAAGTTTAACTAATCTATAAATTCAATTCAAATATTGACTTCATACTTATACTTAATAAATTCATATTTAAATTTTTCAATCAATTAATCTTTGAAATTTTTGCAAGTTCTTTATTATAGAAAAAAATACAAGTCATAAAATCAAAAAGGGTGAGAAAAAAGGCAATGCAATAAAATTAATTAGTTTTTAAATTTGATTCAAATTCTTAAATTTAAATTCAAATTCAAATTTTCGAATTCATCGATTTTAAAATTTTGACAAGTTTTCCATTATAATGAAGATACGTCACAGATCGCAAAAACAAGTCATAAAAATAAACACGGTGGGAACAAGGTAAATGAGAGTTTAATTAATTTTTAAAATTTAATTTAAATTTTTAAATTTAAATTCAAATTTAAACTTTTAAATCAATCAATTTCTTTTTTTATTTTTATATTATTAACAAGTTCTCTATTATTATTATACGCAAATGTATAATGTAAGCCTTCTGTATCGTCCCGCAGATTTAGGCCATTCCTTTGTCGTTTAATGAATAATTTAATAATTCGCGCATCAATATCCGCGCCTTGGCTCTTATCAGTCAGTATATCTCATTTAATATAAATTATGCTGTATTTGATAATGTATCATACAAAATAAATCTATATATATACAATTTAAAATATATAATTGTAGGTATATATTTTAAATTGTATATATTTTAATATATTGCACATAATATTTTTAATTACTTTGAGAAGAATAAAATATAATTCATCATAAAATTATTAAAGAAATATTAGATTAAATATTAAAAAGTTTAATTAAATCTTCCAAAGAAAAATTTATTTCAAAATTTTTCAAAAACAAAACTCTATTGGCATTACGTGTAGTCTTTCAAAAATATCTTATGTCTCCTGGAAAATCGGGCTAATAATTTTTTTCCAGATCACAAGGAATTCGCGAGTAGGTTCTAAGTAGTCGCATACCGGAACAAAGCCGACATTGCACGCGATTGAACATTCTTTGATCTAACAATTCTGCGACAGTTCAATTAAATGCTTAAAGATAAAACAATTATTCCGCATTCTTCAATAAAATATACTCATTAAAAAATTTAACTCTTTTATCAAGATTATTAAATAAAGAATTTTGATGTATAAAATTTGGGAAACGTGACGAAAAACTATTAATTGATACATAGTTCTAAATTTATAAGATATTTATGTTTTTCTATGCTATACAGTTAATTGAGTTTTAATATGTGAATTATATATTTAATTTTCTTTTTAATATTCTTTATATTAAAAAAAATAAAAATTGGATGAAAATATAAAAATCAATAACTAAGGCAGTCTGATTATTAAAACGTCGTTATCGAGTATTATTACGTACCTTATTCGTGAGTACTAGTTCGAGATACAATTAACGGCACACTGTTGCGCGTTTGAAAGGAGCCATTGCGCGTGACATAACTGGAATCAACTTCGTTAACTTGCCGAAAATTAAGGACGACATAATTTGTCTTACTTCTCGTTGATGAAGGTACGACAGTTACTTCGAGTCTCGCGAGATATGTACATTTCGGTTACGAGCTTGGCCAAATATGACGAATTAATTGAAGCACTGAGAGTATAATGGAATTAGTTTATCAATTTTTGAAAAGAAATTCAAAATAAAATATCAAGAATTTTAATTTAAATTTAATTAAATAAAGACAAACTTTCTTTATATTTAGTCATCCACGTACAGTCATCATTAATACATTTTTAGAAATTAATGAAAAGAGTAATAATGATATAGTTTTCTATGTTCAAAAATTCGCTAAAAGTTATGTGTAATATCACCTTTACATCGTCCCTTTAATTTTCAGAATTATTCATATGTTGTATTTTATCAATATATATATATACTCCTCAAAATGAATTCCGATATGATTATTGAAATGTGTTTTGTACATCAAAAATTTAATACATAAAATATAAATATACAAAAAAAATTTTTTTTTTAAATATACAAATTTCCAAAAAAATATAATAAATAAAAATTTATATTCGACCTTCAATTTATCCTTTATTTAATTTTTATATAAATTATACACAAATAAATCTTAAAAATAATATCTTGAAGTATTTTATATAGATATTAAATATAAATATTATATATATTTAAATATAAAAAATAATTATTATATCAAATATATATTTTAAGTATCTTAAAATATAAAAAAAAATTAAAATATTTATTATACACATTATATTATATAAAAAATAAAATATATATTTTTGTTTCTTTTTCTCTCTCTCTCTCTTTCTTTTTTATTGTTGAAAGCAATTATGAGCAAGTATTTAATAAAAAAAAAAAAAACAAATAATAAATTAAATAAATTGCTTACTTTACGGTTGCTTTACCATTACCCGATGCCTTCAAAATCCTTTTCCTTCTTCTTTCTTGTTCTTCTAACGTTTCTTCATTGCACACATGTGACATTCACTCGTGAAATCACATTTAATTAGAGTTGTGTGCGTGCTGATCATCAAAATATGACAACTGCGTGACATTTTACACGATTTTAATTCCAATGTTGATCCCATATGTGATGCAAATCATATTATATCGCAATAAGGAAACAATGCGCGGAAACTACGGTCGCACGGAGTACGATCCGCTCGGTATCCGAAAATCGCGTAACGAAGTTCACGTACTTCTCGTCGCAACGACGTTACATCTGTTGCCGACAATAACATCGCTGATATGACACTTACTAACATTATATTAACACCGTGTGATACACTAAAATATTGCGAGATACGCGTCTCAAACGCAATTATTCGTCACAATTGTTACACAATTAACACATTATCAGCATATATATAATAAAAACATGTTTATACAAAAGCGAGATAAGAGTGAAAATCTTTTTCGCATTCAATATTTTTACTTGAAATATAATACGAAATAAAATATGCAAGTTTCAGAAAAGATGGAGAAATGTCTCCATATACGATATGTTAAAAAAAAGGGTAAAATATTTTAAGGGGATTTAGTATGCCCAAAAACAAATCAAAAAGTATTAATAAACATAGATCCGCAAATACTTTTGAGATACTTATTCTTTTGTCTCTGATATTTTTTATTATTTTTATAATTTTTATTTTACATTTTTATTTTTATGCAATTTATGCAAAAAAAAAACAACAGCTGTTTTACTTTATATTTATTAGAGAAGATGCTCAACTTGACCCCCTTCCATGTAAACCCTGCATCTCCGCAAAAAAAATCTCGGTCTGGTTTATCTGCATTCTGGATGCATCTGCATGCATCTGGATTCATTCTGATTGTGACACAGACTTTTTGTAAACGATGTTGTAATTGTTCCAAATTATTGATTGGCTCTGCATAAACCTTTTGAAATAAATTATTTGTTATCATCAGTTGCATGACCTTCTAGATCTCCCGACTAAAAATCGCTTGATAAAAATATTTCAAAAACGATTCATTTACGGACTCATGTTTATTAAGACTTTTCGAGACTTGTTTTTGGACATACTAAAATTCCTTAAGATATTTTATTTTTTTTTCCAGCACTCTGTATATTAAACAATTATTCTTAAACAATTATTAAATAAATCACGATTCACAATTTATCTGATAAAGTAAATTCTTTAATAAGAATTTTATATATAAAAAATAATTTTAAATATTTAAATTTAATTAAAATTTTTATTTATATCTCTTTTGTTTATAATTTTTTATAAATATTTTAAAAACAAATTATATATAAATAATAATAATAAATTATATTCTACAAAATGCATAATGCATTTTTCTTTTGAATTTACATTTATTCGAAAGAGAAGCTACATACTTATATATCGTATATATTAAAATTCGTTTTCAATTAAATAAAAATAAGAATTATAAAAAAATGTTTTTCAATAATTTCTTTCATGTAAATTCTGATTTTTATTTAATAAATATATATTTGCGTACCTACTTATATATAATTGTTTTTAAAAATTATAAGATCAAATAACGTTTATTTTTTTAGGCAAATTTTGCATACCATAATTATTCGCTATTGTAATACTCGATCATTAGGTTACAATTTTTTCTTTAAGATAATATTTCGGTGCATTTCGGAAAGAAAAACGTGCCGACATTCGACAAAATTACTTTTCTCACGAAGGGAACCGGGAGTCCACGGACCCCATTCGACACGATGAGAGGGCAATTGTGATTCGTATATTTTGCACGTGGAAAAAAGACGGCGCAACAATCGCGGCTCTCGGCTAGATTGCGCGGTGCAATATCCACCGTGATTACGTCGGCCGTCATATCTCGCGAACATAATTGAATTTGGGACGGTGTAGTCGCCCTGATTTTCTTTCGCCCGTCCATCGTGCCGTCAACCTAAATGGATTTCTTTTTTTTTTTTTATTCATCCGAGATTCGAAACTGACCTGTTTATGCAAATCGCGGCAATTTTACACACATCTTGGCTTTAATAAATTTAATTCAAACTTAAATTGTGTAATTATGCATTACAGCCTTTGCCGTCCGAGTATCGAAATTTCTGAATTTTAGTGATCTTGTTTAACGCTTTTACTCTAAAATTGAATTTTTTCAAAATACTTTGAAAGCTTTTCTTGATACTCTGATACCAGAAGCCTTCAAAGAAATCTTTTGTGTCTTTGATCCAGGGCAACTTTGAAGTTTTAAAAGGAATTTTTTAATTGACATATGTATTAATTGTTTGCAAGAGAGACAAAGAGAGAGATTTTGTTTTTTATTAACTAAGTTTTGTTCTTTCTCGAAATGGTGATAAAATCAAATTAATTTGCAGTTAAATATAATAAAATAACATATATTGATTAAAACATTTAAAGTATTTAATTCAAATTTAAATATGTGTTATTTAATTTATTTTGCAGATTAAAAACTGTCTTATTATATATAATAATGATAAAAATTGCGGTAGAGTAGATTTTCGCATAACTGCGGTTTTACAAACACACATAAAGTGTTCCATTTCACGAATTTCATTTAAAGTCGAAATTTCTATTTGCTTAAAGCATGCGATAAATGCGGTTCGTTCTTTAATGCATTAATTACAAAGAGAGAAAGAGAGAGGAAAGTTTGTCGGCTTAAAAACAGGAAACGCGCTTGATTAAAAGGAGTGGTAAAAGAAAATCGGAAGGAAAAGTGATGTCAGTTCAATTTACAGTCGACAAAGCACTCGCTTCCTTCCTTCCTTCCTTCCTTCCTTCCTTCCTTCCTTCCTTCAAATAGTCTCTCGTATTGCAGCACAAACTGTTTCAGAAAAGTTGCAAAGACTCTTTTATGACATTATATCCCATCGAACATTCGTCGAACATTTTTAACAATTTTTTTAATTTAGAGATCAAATATATACAGATTGTTACACTGATAAACTATGATATGCTATGAAAAATAAGGTTTATAAATTAGAATTGGACGAACGAAGGGGGAGCAAAGTAACTTTTATTTAAAAATTTACAACAATTTAATTATTATAAATGGAGAAGATAGTTAAAAAATCCTTATGAATCAAAAGTATTTATGTAAAAAAGATTAGTTACTAATTAATTGGTTTATTACTTAATTGATTCATTGTATGCTTCAATTTTTATTATCTGTAAAAAATATTATTTTTATATAAAAAAAAAACAGTAGATAAAACTTTTGTCAAAGTAAAGCTTGCATGCAATAATATATGAAATTGACCAAGAAACAAGTTATTATATTAAGCTATATTTCTGAAATTTCGCAAAATATCTTTTATCCTAATTTTAATTTCTAATTTTTATATAATATATTTTTAATTTATAATAAATTTTAATAAATTAATTTTGAAATTTTCTCGAGCTTTTGTTAAAAAAATCTAATAGAAAATTATCTGATAGAGAGCTTACATAATTTATATAAATAAAATATTATGTTAATATAATAAATAAAAGCTTTTGTCAAATTAAAATAATAAAGAAATAATATGTTAAGAGTTGGAGTAATCGACTTTACAGACCTATGTTTTTTCATAGTAATTAATTAATGTAGTATTAAAAAAAAACCAGAATCATTCTTATAAGAAGTTCTTTAAATGCATTTAGCGTTGTTATTAAAAGAAGAAATGAAATTACGGAATTCACTCGAATGCACTCAATGAAACGGCTTGGTATCGTTCTATATTAAAGCGTCTCAAAATGAGAAAACGGCTGGGAATGGCAGATAAGAAAGCATGGAAAGCAAATAGACAATCACTATACAAAGTTATTTATTTCATTTAACGACCTACACAAAGTCCTGAATTCTACAAAATGCATAATGCAGTTCTCTTTTGAATCTATATTTATTCCAAAGAAAAGCTGTGTACTTGTATGTCATATATATTAAAATTCGTTTTCAATGAAATAAAACCGAGTCTTTTAGCTAGTTTTGCATTTAATATAATTTAAAAAGTTTTGACTAAAAATTAAAATTAAATAAAATATAAGTAGTAGTATTTGTTCAAAATTACGTGTAAAAATATCGAAGTAAATACAGATTCTTCAACAATTTTTTTTACAAATATTATTTGCACATTATTTTATAAATTTTTAAACGTTTCGTAATTTTTAAAGGTAACTTTTAAATTTTGCAAACTATAGTGCTCGATACATTAGCTTTTAAATGACTTTTATAGTGCACTTCCGTCAACCACCTGCACGTATGGCAATGTAGACTGCATTGTTTCGCCTCTAATCCTTTTTCCTTTTATTCCAACTAGTTCCACAAAGTTTTAGCGATTAACATATTTGCAGAAAGCGTTCCGCGTCCAGCGTTCTGCGCACGACCGGGATGCAACAAAGCCTGGCTAAGATTAATTTTTAATGCGCCTCTCGACGGAAGAAAATCTCTCATCGTTGGTCATCTTCTCTAAATTCAACGCTAAAAGCTATACGTTATCGTGGACAATCATTACGATATTAAAATGCAAATAGTGTTCGCAGAAAAAAATTTGTACAGCACGATGTTGTTTACATTGCATTCTATTTTATAAAACAATTTTGCAAAAGATAAATTATCCCCATTAATCATGTGAATTTTAATTTATAAAGATTTAATATTTATTAATGTGTCGAATGCATTTCAATTACTTAGCAGTTCTTCATTTATGTCTTGTTATTAATTGATCCATTAGTAATATTACATCTTCGTGTGCTTTTGAAAGTAATAAAATGGACGAAGAGAGAAGAGAAGGATCGATAAACATATCGATTAGATAAAAGATTATCATATATCCTCGCAAAATTTTCATTAAAATAATGTATAATTATAATAAGATATAATTAAAATAATATTATTAATTTATTATTAAAATACAAAAAAAGTAATAAATAAAATACAAATCTTACTAATTTTCTGTATTAAAATATATATGTATACATTGAGTAATAATAATTAAATTTTATTAATTTAATACATGTTGATATAGAAATATATAAAAAAAATCTCAACAAGAAGCAAATATTTATTAATAAAGTATTTATTAATAAAGACTAAAATAATTTTTGAAAATTTGGAAACATTAAATATATTGAGATAAACTATTCTTTTTTATAAAAAAAAAATAAATTATTTTATAAAACGTATATTCAAACAAATAGATATATGTACACCAGTAAAAATGTTAAAAAGGTTTGAAAAATATTTCATTCTTGGAATAAAAATTTTTATTTATTAAATAAAGCATATAATCATTAATTTTCTTTTTAAGAATTAACTAACTAAACTTTCTGTACCTAGATTGATTATGATCAAGATAAGAATCTTTTTATGTTTGCAATGTTTGCAATATAGTGTGTACACAAAGACTAATAAAAGATAATTTTTTTGTCAAGTTTCTGTTTGTTTTTTTTTTTTTTTTTTTTTCTTTGAACACCTTATCAGAATTAAATAATATTGGTGTAATTAAATTTATTATTTAATTAGCCATCAGATTTATTTCGTTACATTTTTCAAATGGATAATGAGTTTTGAAGTTATTTTTAAAAATCATCAAAAAAATGTGCTTTTTCGAAATTTATTAGCTATAACTTTCTAAGAAGCGTTATGTTTATCCGAACATTTTTGTTCCAAATTTAATTTCCTATAAGATCATAAATTTTTATTGACCTCGTCTGGAACATCTTGTATACATATATAATAATATATAATATTTATAAATCAAAATTCACTAATTCGTCCTAGTATTCTTGCAGGAACCCCTACGTCTTTTACCGTATCTGTAAGGTTATTAGGATTAATAAAATTTTAAATATTTTATGATTATTGGATTTAAATGTAAATTTATAAAAATTTATAAATTGAATTTTATTTAAAATGTGTACAAATTGCCCGTCATTTTCATTAATATAAATTTGTGAGAGAAGTTGTAGAACAAAGTAAATATATTGGAAAATGTATTTAGAATTTGAATAAAATTTTAGTTTAAAAATAAAATAATTCATTTACATTGAAATGATTATTTAATAAAATTTTAATTGATAAAATAATTTTTATTAGATGATAAATTTATAATTGATAAATAAAATTATATAGAAAAATCTAAGAAACTCACATCGATGTAACTTTCATCTCGCCTTGTTGCGCGCAATTTATACGCGGTCCCTCCGACCGCTTCCCCGTAATTTAAATTGGATTACCGGCGCGGCGCGACCGACGAACACGCGAATTAATCTCGAGATTAATTAGCGAAAATACACTTAAACGGCCGCGATCCGTCCGCGAGAATATCGGGCGACGGAGACGTGGCATCGCCGGCTGCGTGTCACGCAGCCCGTGAATAATCCTCTTCATATGTCTGGCGCGCGTCACAGAACGAGTGAAACACTCGGAAGGCGCTCGCACTTCTTGCATAACAAGTGTTCCAGATCTGCTAGCGGATTTCACCTGGAAATTGAAATTATCTTCTCTACAATTTAATGGGAAATCATTATTTATTACAAGTTTTTAATTTGCAAAATTACAAACTCTCGTTTTAATCTCTTCCAATCTTGTTAGAAAAAAAGAGAGAGAAAGAGAGAGAAATTCATTTTGTCATTTATTTGCGCAATTAAATTAAATTAAAGAAATGATGTTGTTTCTTATCTGTTTATGCTTTGATAAGACTTTCATTACATTAAAAAATTATAATAAAAATATAAATAATTATATTGGAAATTATACAGGGTGGCCCCAAACGTTCTAGCCAGACTTTAAGATCTTATAGGAAATTTAATTCTGAACAAAAGATTTCTTATAAACATGAGTCGAAAAATGCTTCCTTAAACAGTTAGCACCCAAAAACCTCTGAAATCACAATTATTTTATACATTTTTACAAATATCAGGGAAAATTGAGATTTTTTAATAAAAAGTACCGAAACAAAAGTTGTAGAGAATTAAATTATCTTTTAAATGAGATCAAACTGATTGTAGTACGTTTCATAAGTTTTGAGAAATAAAATAAAAAGAATATGAAACTTAATAAATTTCTTGGAGAAAAATCAATAAAAATAAAAAATTTTTTTCTTTCATAAAAATAAAGTAATTCTTCTTTTTAAATTAAAATAGCACTGTAGAATATTTTTTAAATGGAGAGTATCTTTAAAAAGCTATGTCGACAGCAAAAAAAAATATTTTTTGTACATTCGAAACTGGTTATCTCAAAACCTATGGAACGTACTACAATCATTTTAATCTCATTTAAAAGATAATTTAATTTTCTACAATTTTTGCTTCGGTACTTTTTGTTTAAAGACGCACATTTTCCATGGTATTTGGAAAAATGTATAAAATAATCACGATTTCAGAGATTTTTGAGCGATAACTTCTTAAGAAAACATTTTTCGACCCATGTTTATAGAAAATTTTTTGTTCAGAATTAAATTTCCTACAAGATTTCAAATTCTGGCTGGAACGTTCGGGACCACCCTGTATATCACATATATACACATATATGTTGTATACACGAGTTTAGAGTTAAACCGAAGCCATAATTAAAACGACGTGAGAAGCTTCGCGAGTTTCAGCTCATTACAACGAACTCTTGTGGTTGTAACAAGACAAAGGTACTTGTACGATGTATGTAATGCGGTTGCCAGACAGTTACGCATATATGCATATATATTTTCGCGTGTGCTTTACTTACGGATTGTGAAGCAACGTGTGAAATATGAAACTCTGTCTAGAGTTGAGCAGGGAATGTGAATGTTCTCGGTTTCGTCAAGAGAATATATTTGGCAATTGGAATTTTTTAAAAATCTATCTCACGTTAAATCGCAAGCATTCTGATCTAAAACATTCGGCAATTATGTATGAAAATGCGTGTTAATATGAAGTGAAACGAATTAGATTAAAAGTAGAATATCCGCGAAAGTGTTGCAGAATTTCTATCTGTCATGGTTGATTTGAGGATTTGAAATGAACAAATCATTTTGAAATGAACAGACGCATCCGTAGATGGATTAAATCCTATCAAGAAAATGCACAAAACAGCTTTTAGTGAAATAAGCTATTGAGCATAAATGTTGATTTTAAACTAGATAGCATTCATTTACTATTGATGCACATCTACATATTACATTAAATTAATATATTAAAAAATCATTGGTCTTGTAATATACATGTAATATATACTGAAGAAGAAAAAGAAAAATTCTCAATATATTATTAATATTAATAAATTTAAAATCACATTTGTTTGCTATAAAATAATAATTACAGACAAATAATATAATAGTTTTGTACATGGTTCTAATATGTTTCTATAATAAATTTTTAACACATATATTGCAATTAATTGCTATGTAAATAGTCAATGTATTATTAAATTAAATGCCTTATACATTTTAAAGACAGAAAACCGAAAAATATATTTTGATTTTATTACGTACTTGAGTGATTCTTGCAGTTTTAATTTAACAAAAATATTTTTCCTAAATCTCATTTTTTTCCTTGATCTTTTCTTTTTTTTAAACATATAAGAGATATGTGGAAGAAAAAATAATCTTTATATTTTTAATAAAATCTTTTGCCTTGTCCAAAAAATATTTATCACAGCAATAAATTAAATTAAAGCATAGCAGAAGCATCTTGGCAAAATGTTGACAGAAAGATTGAGATATGTTTGCATTTACATTTGCTTTAGTGACTATTATATGTTGTGAAACTATATAATGCATCTAGGGAGTAATAAGATCTAAGTGGTCTACGCAATGTGGTCATGCAAGAAGTGCAAACAGTTTGCAGTCATTCAGTAATAACATTCTGTAAATAGTCAGCCCAGAATACGAGAATTTAAGCCATTCTCAAATATGTATAATAATATGGATATATGAATATATAGATAAAATATAAATACAATAAATTATCGATTATATGTTGGCAAAAAATAAAAATAAGTAATAATAATAATAACAATAATTTGCAAAAGCATGCAAATATAAAATAATTTATATTACTCCGATTAATTTATGTTACACCAATATAAAATACCTGTAATAATTATATGTAATTATATATATTATTACCTGTAATTAAATATATTATTACATACATATACAGTTTAATGCAATAAATAATATTCACATTAATATAGTACTAAAAAAGAATTTTTTCCAATAAAAATAATTATAATTCTTTATTTTTTATAAAATAATTATAATACTAATATTTTTAATTGAATTATTAATAATGTAATTACTGTAGACATATTACGTAACTTTTGTGAATACTATATTATTAATTTTAGATGTGTGAGAGAGTGAGAAATATTGGCATTAAATTTGTTTAATAGACAGAAATTACTTAATTAATTAATGTTATTAAAATTATTTTTGTTTAGACATATATATGCTTTATTTATATCTAACAAGTATCAAAATCTACTTTGGTACGTGATACGTACTTCCTAAAGTATTCTGAAATTATTACACAACACATTATATCGAGATATTATAAAAAAAAGGAGGCTGTCACACAGAATTATTAATTCAGATTTGCGTAGGAATGTTCTAAAAAATTTTCACCGCTTCTTTCTCTATCATACAAAAACTACACGGTGTGACATGTCACCATGTATAACTACCGCACACTTATAAACTATTCACGAGATTGCCGAGGAGGGTGGTGAGGGGGGGGGGAGAGGAGGTAGGAGAGAAGCGACAAACGGGGCAATTTTATACCCGGCGTGCGATCGCGAACGCGATACCAAAGTAGCAGAATAGTAATTGAACGATGGCAGATACAGGCGATTTTGATCTCTTGCTGGATCTCTTCCGTCATAACGCGGACCACCAACGCCAATCGGCCGCGCGCGCGTTTTATACGTACTCGATGTAAACGATGTCAGTCGTAATCCCAGATGGTCGCGCGAATGCTCGGGATATGACGTGTGCCACATCTGCAACATTGCGTGTAATTGCGCTTACGGGAGTTTCGTTCCCCATTGTATCTTTTTGTTGATCGATAGAGCGCGGTTTGTACTTGTTGAAACTCATTTTACTATTATGTTCATTCGAGAATTTTTTCTCATAGTAAGTATTTAAATTGTTGATCGTTTTCGATATACGAAATTTAAAGCGATGATAATTATTTGACACAAGGAAATTCCAGATGCACTCTGAATGCAGGATTGTGTAACAACATCTCTGTAATTAAATTCTTTGCTAAACCGCAATCTTTGGAGGTAAGACCCAACTGACACGATAGAATAAGTACATATTTTAGCAAAACCATTACTCGAGAGATAAATAAGAATATACAGGACTTCCTAGATCATCCGTACACCCCTTTTCTTTTAAACTAAGCATTTTACAAAGAAATTTAAACAAAAATTATGGTTTTAAGGGGAATATAAGATGGTGTCATTAGTTTGACCTTGGATTGCATCGTTAAGGTCAAGTCAAGGACCTTTAATTTCTTAAACAAAATCCTCTATTTTTTATTGCATATTCTTATAGCTTATGTTGAGAGCTTTTCAAAACACTATAATGAAGTATTCTTTCATTAAGAATTTTTTGAGTTTTGTATCTTAATCTGATATATTTTAGTATAAAATATAAAATATTTCGAAAATTATTTAGTGTTCGATAATTGTATCGTAATACTTTTATACACAGAATAATAAGATAAATCAAATGGTGTACATAAAATAATTGTTTTTAAAAAAAAGTGTACAATTATTTGCAATATATTTTTTTATAACAATTATTTATTTTTTCTTTATATTTTCTTTGTATAATATTATATAATATAAATAATTATTTATTGCAGGTTAAAGATATTTTAATTTTTAAATTATGTAATTTAAAAAGCGACTTATAATGTGGACCGAGAAAGAACAAATTAAACGTAAAAAGAATATTGCTGTTACACAAGCATGGACGTCAAAGGATTCGCAGAGATCATCGACGAAATACCGGAGTTTTAATATTATATTAGAATATCTAAAATTATACTGTCAGTATTCCAGTTTAAGTAGTTTAAAGTATCTCGCCGATTCTCAAAAGACATGGTTTGAAAGGTAACGCGTTACGTTTAAAATTATATTTAATTATTTATAATATATATTTATAATATATAATTATATATATAATATATAAATATATATATTTTTTTATAATATATTTATAATATATATTATTATTTATAATATATATTTATTTATAATACAGTTACAATTGTGCATAAATAAATATAAAAATCTAAAAATATATAATAAATATATATAATAAAATATATATAATGTTTAAAAATATACAATATTAATTAAATATTTAATTAATATACAATATTAATTAAATATGAGGGAAACTTGGATGTCCAGATATACTCTTTTCCAATCTTATGTAAATAATTTTAAAACATATTTTATTCATTATTTATATATTTCTTATATAAATAATTAAGATATATGCAAAAAATTTTGAAAGTAAAAAATATTTTAACAAAAATGTATTAACAATTTTTATTTTAACTTACAAAGTACCTACGTACTTGCAAGCAGCTACAACTGTGTCGACTGTTAATGGAGTTGTTTATTCAAATTCTTTTCGACTCCAAGAGTATTCTGTAAGTTAAAACAAAAACTTTTAATGCATTTTTTTCTCGAAGCAGGTTTTTGCACTTTTTAGTCATTATTTCAATTAATAATGAACTTTACATTTTTATATTTGCGTTTTAATATTTGAAACGGAAAATAGAAAAAAGGATAAAGAAGAGAAGAAACAGAGCTGCCATATTTATGAATTATATAATACTTTTATTGTTTATAAATTTAAATAATAATATAGTTATGAGAAAAATCATTAATAATAAATAATGTGCAAAAATTTGTCTGTAATCTAACTCTACTAAATATTATTATTATGAAATTGATATATCTGAAATATTCTACAAAAGAAAAATAATTTATGTAATATATACATTTCTCTTTCTAGCAGAAAAATATCCTATCTCTTTCTGTTTTATTTTTATATTTTTATATATATTTATCTAACTTCCTATCAATTTAATTCTTTATTTATTAACTTACCCATCGAATCGCATTTAGCTTCTTATTTATTTTATTTGCATTTTTAGAGAAAAAGAGATAACATGCTGAATTATACGCGATACAGCAGGCGTTTTGTATTCGATAAAGGATAAACCTTTGTACGACAAAACTTTCCTCCGAGCAGGATTTATTTGGATGTTATTTACCCAACTAGTGGCATAAACTCGCGCTCTCGAATGCTTGGCATGCTCATACGATTATCTGCCCTTTATCAAAGCATTGATAAAGGCGGTTCGCGCATACTATGCTCGCGGATTAGCCGCGAGACGCCACCAACTCGTACATTACATCGGTTCGCGCGTAAGCGAAACATATGATTAAAGTTACGCGATTTAACGAGCGCATCCTCGTTTCGCGGAGAGATTAACGATGCCGCGAAGTAGGGATTTTCTTGAATTCATAGCGAACCGCACAAATCAGGTCGTCCACAAATCACGACCCCGTTTCGCGAAATGAAACAAACGCGATGCGAAAGAGGGAGAAAAAGAAATAAAAATATTAAAAAAAAAAAAAAAAACATAATATTTCGCAGAATGGAGGAGTTGCGATGCGGCGACGTCGGTTGATTTAATGTAACATTACGCGTCATACGTGATATTAATAGTGCTATGTAAATTCGGTAATGAACGCGTTACGGTACGAATGAAAAAAATAAATAATTGCTCGATGTCAGCTGATTTGTGTCACACGGATTCGTATTCTTGTTTTTTGTACCTAGCGAATTTTATTTTACTTTAAAAATGAATGTCAAACAAATGAAGCAACAATTTTTTGATTGGCGCTTTAATAATTTCGTATGTGTAATGTTGACTTTGTAAGTATTATTTTCGATAAAATCTTTATTTGATAAAGATTTTTTTCAGATTTAATTAAATTTTTTCAGAATTTTGTGGGTCATAATACATTGCGCAATTATATCTGGTCTGATATTTATGGTTTATATTTCCTACAAAGAATTTGTGACGTCACCTATACTAACTTCCATGGACTCGGATAGTTATAGTACGATTAAATTAAACTTTCCAGGTATGGAGATTGAGCAACTTTCTAAAATTTTTGCACGCCATTTATAAAGATTTATTTACTTTTTAATACAGTATAAACTGATATATAAACCGATTTATTTCTGTCACTGATAAAAGTATCATGTAATTTTATACAAAAAAAAGGATTAATATTATTTCTTTTCAAATAAATAGTTGCCTGAAAAATATTGGCTGTGAAATCTCAATTGTAACAATTCATAAAAATATTTAAATTTCAGTCTGTATAAAGTAGAAGCTCTTTAATCTTTTGATTAAAGATGAAAGAAATAGGAAAAAAATAATTAAACGAATTAAATAAATGTTGAAAGAATTAAGTTGATTGTTGACAAAAACATCAATCAATGGCAAATACATTTTGTTCTCTCGTTACTTTTTTACATAAACACTCTTTTCTCAAACAGGGAATGTTTTTTTTTTTCATACTTTGCAATATAAGTCAACAGTATTAAGTAAAAAAAAGAGAATTTAAAAAAATTTATTATTTTATTTATAAATGGAAAAAATTTTTTATATTTTGAGAGAAAAAGACAAGCAATATTTTTTTTTCGTTTTTTCAATTTTCCATCCTACTGCGTTGTTGATAAAAAACACACTGACGAATTTCCAGCAATCGCCATCTGTCCCGTTAATAGGATAAGTCGGCGATCCGCGATGGAATTTGCAACCGACATGTGAGCGATTTTATGTATTAAATAAACGCAAGTCGCAATCACGTATATTATCACTAAACAATAAATGTATTCGCATTTGCACGAATAGCGGTGAGATAATGATGCATGTGTCCGTTCTGGTATTTTAAATGCACGTAAGAATGATTTTGCTGCTTTGCACCAAATTGTACCAATAATATGATCAAACTGGATTACTCCAAGTTACACCAGCTGTTTAACACGCATGTTATTTCTCTGCGTATATTTTCTTAAAACGGTCACTGGTTACCGGGTGTAACGCGAGCCGCAAGCACGTATCCGCAAATATTCGGAATATCGGCTCGATCGCATGAATTATTTTCATATTACGTCAGCATAAGAGCCATGCAAATATTTGGCAATATCGATCTGTCAATATTATATTATGTATTACTACTAATTATATTGATTCAAGTTTAACATAGTTACAGGACTCTTCTCATATAAATATATGAAAAAAGTTGAAAAAATTGGTATCGCATTGATATCAAAAATATTTTAACCATTGTTTTTTTTAATAAGTTATTAAAATTAATTAGCAATATTTGTCAATGGAAAATATTGATTTTGTTATCCAGAGAATAATAAGAACACATTTCAATAATGGATAATTGATGAGTATATACAGGGTGACCCCGAACGTTCCAGCCAGACTTTGAGATCTTATACAACTTTTGTTTTGGTACTTTTTATTAAAAAACCTTAATTTTCCCTGATATTTGTAAAAACGTATAAAATAATCGTGATTTCAGAGGTATTTGGGTGATAACTTCTTCAAAAAGCATTTTTCGACTCATGTTTATAGGAAATTTTTTGTTCAGAATTAAATTTCCTCTCAAATTAAATCTCAAAGTCTGATTGGAACGTTCGGTATCACCCTGTACATTCTCACCGATTATAAACCATTGCGGTGTAACAAATGATGTATGCTCGTGGTCGATAGGTGCGAACTCATGTTGAGGATGAGTTCACCAACCATGGTGGTATTTCTATAGAGAGTGGGATATAGGTAGGATTAATTTGCCACGGTTGACGCGCGATATATACCGGGAAGCTCAATTGACCGGTTAACGCATCGGTTAACGATTCTACTATGCTTTTTACGATGTCCCGAGTCAATTGGCACGCCGATTATCGTTAATTCGATGCCGGCGCGCACTTGGAACGCAACGAGCGTGGATCGATGCATTACGCATTGATGAAGAGCGTAGAATCGGCGTGGTTACGGCTCATTTAATAGGGCGTTAATGTCCCAAAATCCAGTAGTTTCGCGCGGCGCTACCTCGTAGCCACCCGCAAACTTTCGTCCCCCTCCCCTCCCCCCTTACCCCTTCCCTCTAATGGAAGAGACATTTCCGGAATCGTTGATTCGAAACTGAGAAACCTTCGTGAAGTTTCGTAGGTAGGTAGGTTCAACGTAAAAGTTTCCACCTCGTTTGCGCATCGATTAATGATTAATACTACACCTAGATTTTTAATGATTAATGATTAATACCACACCCATCTCGAACACTCGATGCATTGCTGATTAATTAAATTTTGTATAAACGCTCGTTATTTTTGAAGGCATTTATCATTGTAAACACATTTCTAATACTCTTTTATACATATTATAAAATAAATGACGTATAAGCAGAAAGTTCCAAAATATTATCTATATACACATTCTTAAATTTATATTATCGTAATTAATAATTTCTGTAATACAAAAAGCAATTAAATGCAATTAAGTTTTATTAATGTCTAGTAGATTAATGCTTAGAAAATTACACGAGCTTCCCGTGTTGATTAATGAGAGAAGCGTGTACATAAGTAAATCTTTATGACACTGTTAAAGTAGTATATGCAATTATTCATTAAATTATTGATTAAATTAATTTGCTAAAGAAATTGTTGTACAAGTTATTATATAATGATACGCTTAGATTATCTATATATGCATTGATTAAAAATTTTTTTCATATATTTTATCTTTTTATTTAAAATACACATAAATTTTTTTTAAACTTAGCTTCAACGCAAATGTCACGGATCTGTCAATGGATGAGATTATGAAGTTGCTCGAGCAATTAGGCAATAATTACCCTTCCAATTTCATCATGGAGAGAAATCGTGATATAGAGATCGATCAACTTTTAACGAAGTATTACAAAGGGTTTTACGACATTACCAAAATAATGAAAAATGTACGTATGCAAAATTACTGCTACATTTCAAAGTTACTCGTTAAAAGTTTATCTATACAAATCTTATTTTTAGTCGATTTTCTTTTATAATCTTTTTTTTTAATTAAATACCTAATTATTCTGCATTTTTTTAATTTTGCGGTTAAATGGTATATAATATTAGAAGTTTGAAAATTTGTCAATGATTTATCAATGTTTTGTAACTTTAAATGTAATTTTCTTGATAAGCTTTGATGCTGTCATACTCGATTTTTTTGACTGTACTAAATTTTTTTTTTAATTTGTAACTTTTTGATGATTCTAAAAAAATAAACGTCACTTATATACAAAGACGACTGCAATACTTTATTTATTCATACGTCATATAGTCGTATACATTAAACGCAGGAGTTTCTCGTGGACATCAATTAAAGTATTATATGCATGATACATTGCGTGCGTCGATTGTGTTTCTATCGCGCGAGATATTGTCGATAATTTGTGTGTTGTACGCTTAAATTTTCCAGCTGTCGCCGCTATGCATGGCGATGCTGCTGAAGTGTAAGCTGCACGGGACCTACCGACCCTGCTCGACGCTCTTCGAGTTTCGCAAGACGCAGGACGGATTCTGTTGCACCTTTAATTACGTACGTGAACGCGACGATATTCCCACGTGAGTATCCCGTACCTTCGGAATGGTGGACAGACAACATGCAGTAGTTTAACCGCTTACTCGACTAGTTTACGTTTGCACGGCATGCTCTTTTAGCACAGGCAAAACACATTCTCTAAGACTACTATAGCGTACAATATGAAAATATTTTATTATTCATTTTTATTATTATTTTTGTTATTATATTCTGAGTAAATATATTACTATATAAATATATATAATTATTATTATATAAAAAAAATTAATTATTTTAAAAATACTTTGAAATTATATATATATATATATATATATATATATATAGGGTGTCTTAGACTACCTGTACACCCCTTTTCTTTCAAAAACTAAGCATTTTAGAGAAAAAC
>JBCAUJ010000001.1:14674894-14709747 GCA_038406275.1 Cataglyphis albicans
ATATTTTAATATAAAATATAAAATATCTCGAAAATTATTTAGTTTTCAATAATTGTATCGTAATACTTTTATGTACAGAATAATAAGATCAATCGAATAGTGCACAGAAAATAATTGTTTTTAAAAAATAGTATGCAATTATTCGCAATATATATTTTTTTATAACAATTATTTATTTTTTCTTTAAATTAATTATAAAATTATATATATATATATATATATATATATATATGTATAAAATTTTTAATTATATATTTAAAAGAGTGATTTATCGTGAGTTGATTTATAATACAAACTACACTTTTAATAAATTGCTCATGTTTGTTGATTAGATCGCAGTTTGTTGATTGTATCGTAGAAAAATGGTACTGTCATAAATTTTAATTTTCTTTACACATACATGACGTGTTGCAAGGATTAAATGCCATGACCTGGTATTTATATAGAATGATTCACATGTATCTTTGTAATTTGTTTCTGTATAAAACTGATTTGTAGTTACATATTCCTTAAATGGCCAATGCAATAGAAAATAAATTAACTTCGAATTAAATTTTTATCTAAATTAATTAAAAAAGATGTTTAATTTAAAGTTAAAAATGTTTAGTTTTAAAGTTTTGTTATCTATTTATAAAGTATACATTTTTATCAATATAAAATTTTAATTGTCAGCTACTTTGATATTACCGATGTTTTAACATTAAAAGAGATACGATTTATATTTTATATGATTTAAAATGTATATTGTATTTTTTATAATAAAATATTAATATAAGTGTAATTTCTTGCTTTGAATAAAGAGACTCACATGTTTCGATTGCAATCTTCTGAGTAATTTATAATGGACAAATGGTGACAAATATAGGTCAGTTTACTATTTCATGAAAAAAGAATAAGGGCTATTTAAAAATCTATAACGCTGTTAAGTATAAGCTTTTTGAAAAGCTGCTTGAAAAATTAATGACTGCGATTATACCTCTGTTAACAGAATGAGAGATGTGATTAAAGAGCCACTCGGTAAAGTACATAAAGTAGATGATCTTGGAATAGAACACGGTCTGACAGTCTTGCTGGATCCATTTTTGGATGATTATTTCTTCCCCATACTACCTGTTAAAGGTTGGAAGGCAAGTAAAAGCGGCATCAAATGTCATTTAGAAAAACCAATTGTCGAAAAAATCAAACAGCGATCTTTAATATTCCACATTCGCCAGAATGATTTCATTTTTGAGTTAAAATTGAATCTGCCATAAATTCATTCATTAATTAGAGATTAAAATCTCTAACAAACTTTTGACAAATTTTTTCTTTTTTAATTAATCAAAAGATCAACTTTGTTTACATTGTAAAATGCTACATAATTATACAAAATGTTTCACTTAATTTATATTAACGTGTATTTTTTATTCATGTAAAACATTTTGTTGTAAACTGTTGTTATTTAAAATAATTGTAAAAAAAGAAATTATATATAGTTTGAAGAATTTCAAGGGAACAGTTATTAGTCCCAATCAATTCACAGTTTTAATCAAATCTCAGGAACTATTTTAAGTAAGCTTTTTGTTTTTTCTTAAACGTATCGAGCAAATTCACGTAGAATAATTTCCTTTTAATTGCTTTGCTAATATTTAGAATTACTCTTGAATATATTTAAAAAATAATGTATGTATTTCAAATGTTACTATTTCGCAAAAAACAAAAGGCGCATACATCATATTTTTTTAAAAATATTTTAAAAATATTTTTAGCTTTTTGTAAGAATTCCGATCTAATATATAATTTAAAAAACATCATATCAAAATTGTTTGTGGAAATATTTTCGTATATTCTCTAAACTCTAAAAACTCTAAGAACTCTAAAAACATGTTTTAAATATATTTAATATACATATAATTGGGAATTAATAGCGTTTGCTCATTATCCATAATAAATGTCTAAGGATTAATTAGTTTTAAGAACAAATTTATTATAAAATAATTTATTATAAAATAAATATTGTAAAATATTTATTATAAAATAATATATTATTGCCACATTTAACCAATATATTATTGCCACAAACTTTTAAAAAGAGAAATAAAGAGAAGTAGATTATAAAAATTCATTATTTGTTAATTATTAAATTATACAAGATGATATAATATTTATATGATATTATATTTATCATATTTTTTTATATTTATTATATTTTCATTATATTATATAATATTTGTATTTATATCATATTTATATAATACAATTAATATAAGATTATATTTAGTTGATATTAAGATTATATATAATAATATTGTAATTTAATGATTAGCGACAATGATATTAAAAGATAAACTGTATTTAAATTTATAAACAATTAATATTTAAGTATAAGTTAATCTACTCTGAGAAATTAATTTATTTATGTAAAAAATGCAGAGAATCTAATGTACTTCATATGTTATAAATGTAAATTTCTCAATATCATTTTCAGCCAAATAATTTTTTAAACAATTGATGCATATAGCAATTTTGCAAATTAATTAAGAAATACAAGATACATACTCCGCGTTTAACATATTTTAATTATATTATCGTGTTTATCAAATCTATTGCTATGATGAAGGTAATCAGTTATTTTATTGTGCCTTGAACTTTTTCAATGCTTTTCAATGCTTATCACGTCATTATAAGCCTGTGCTTTATTCATCCATAGTGCGCAGTGATAAAAAAAACTCGCGAAAGTCATTAGCAGCACGATATAATCGCGCACGTCCTTCACTTCATATTTACGGTATAGTCTGTTGTTCCTTTAGCCTACAAAGGCTTCTATATGAAAAATTCGCATTTTTCACAAAAACATGCTAAAAGATTCGATTTTTGTCGTACAGGTTTTATTAAGATTTATGATTAGATGCACTTTTTGAAGATTAATTAGAGACTTTAAAAAAATGTTTTAATAAGCATAATTATTACATATTATATTTGTATATACATTTAAAAATCATAAAATATTATTTATTATTTTCACAATTTTATTCCAAATAATGTTAAATAAATGACAATTATATATGTATATATATATATATAATTAAAATCAAATAATTTTACAAAAGTGAATGCCATATAGGTCTTGATTTATCGAATAAAATATAATTATATAAAAAAATATTATATTTAATTATTATAATATATAATTTAATGTATGCGTATGTCATTCGATAAGTATTTTATGAATATATGTATATATATTTTGTTTTTCTTTTTTGACAAAAATTACAATATTGATTGATTATAATATTGTTTAACAAAACTTGACTGACAATATGTCAAGGTCTACGCATGTAAATGTATAAAATATCTATTTAGAATATCTAATATATAAATATTTTGAAAATACGATAAACATATGTTTTAAACATTCCAAAAAATAATTAAAACGAATTATTGCTTGAAATTGTACAAATTAATTAATTAATCTTTATATAAATGCAAATTTTTCGCAAAGGTTTGCTTTTATTTCTTTACCTTAATAAAATCTTGAGATATTTTATTTATAAAAATGCAACAAAACAGCATGATTGCATTATAATATTTCAAGATGTCAGTGATATCACGATTAACATATGGAACTTGATCAATATATTACACAAGTTATGATGTGTCTCTTATATCTTAACATAGCGTCAAAAAAACATGTAACACATCAAGTGTTACAAAAACTATGAGAAAATCTTTAAAGTGAATTCGAATGGAAAAAGACATCATATGCAATGTTTATATTATCGGCTTAAATTCGGTATAAATATTTTATGCATTATATTCACATATATATATTAAATTCTAAAGCAATCATTCTCTTGAATCTAACCGAATCTAAATTATTATCGAATAGAAAATCAGATTATGTAATAAACCAAATATTCTTGTATATTTCATAACACTGCAAAATGATACTATTTAACTATTTAATTATTATTATATTTCTCATAATTTGCAAATTATTTTTTATCACAATTTATTATATTAATTATTCTGCCAAAAAGATAATTTATAATTTATTAGAAATTTACTAGAAATTTATCATAAATTTATTATAATTTATTAGAAACTTGTTGTAATAAGAAATTTATTATAAATAAGATAGTAATATTTCTTGAATTTGCCAATGAATTATTTAACGCATCAATGATGGATTACATAATTCTTTCACATCGACCTGAGAATTATTAGAGAGAAAAGGGAAGAGAGAAAGAGAGAAAATAAAAGAGAAATAACAGTTTAATAAAACACAGATATTTATCTTGTTTTGCAGATTATCGTGTTTCATCCGACCGATTATCCGGATGTATCCAGCGGTGGCGTCACCGAAGTACTCGCGATGCCCCGCTCCGAGACGTATATCGATGTGAGCGCAACGTCTTTCTTCAGCACGGAAATTATCGAAAATTATCCCGTGAATCAACGCAATTGCATTTTCTCGGACGAGATACGCACTACGCATAGTGACACAATCTATACTTACAGTGACTGTATCGTTGACTGCAAGATTTACGACGTGATAAAGTGTTGCAATTGCCGACCGTTTTTCTATCCACGTCGTGGCGAGAAAGAATGTTAGTAAGAATACATATTATCAATTCTCTTTGATTGTTGATATTGACATTTTATCGTATCATAAAATTATTATATTAATGTGGAAAGATAAACGTTTCATAAAAATTATATAAATAACATCAAAATTTGATGTATTTAACGAGTAATGAGTAGTATTGTTTTGAACTATTTATATTTTATAAATATACATATATATGCACATGCATATATATATATATATACATTTATATATATATATATATATTTATTAATATAAATATATATATATATGTATGTATGTATATATATTATATATATTAAATATTATATTAAATATTATATTAAATATTATATTATATATTTAATATATATGTATATATATTAAATAAAACGTCAGCAAAAATAAATTATAAAATTTTTTATTTGCAAAGCTTGAAGATTTATAAGTTGGTTAAAACTAGGTTTCAAGAGATTTCAAGAGAAATATAATTGAAAATCTTAAAAAATTAAAAATTATAGATAGAAGGTTTGATATTACCTGCTTTATTATATATATATATATATATATATATATATATATATATGTATAAGATTTGATATTGCGTATTTTATTACTCATGTATATAAATAATAAAATATCAAATTTTTTATATAAATAAACAATTTCTATTTTTCGAGATTTTAAATTAGATAAAAAGAATCTTGAGATTTTTTGAAATCCAATTTTAACCTTATAAATCTTCAAGCTTTGCAAATTGAAAGTTTTATCGTACAATACATTTTTGCTGACATTTTATTTTCTACAGTTCAGAGTAGCAACTCATAAATGACATTTACAATTATCCGTTTGAAAAACATATTTAATAAGAAATATTGTGTCAAATAGAAAATATTATAAAACTCAAACTTTTTATTTACCAGAAATAAGTTCTAAGTTTGCTTTCACCGATGAATTTTTTATCTAACTTTTTTACATATTAAAATATTTTAATGTATTAGATTAAAAATAATGAAAGAAACAAAGTTCTTAAAATTTTAATGAAAAGTTAAAATTTTTATATATTAAGACGTATATCATATGTATTTAGATGCAAGTAAAGGTGTAGTAAATTTTAAAGGATTCTTAGAAATTAATAGAAAATTATAAAAAAAAAAACAAAATTCCATATATTTATTATTGTTGACTATAACATTTATGATGTTCGATAGATCTATTGAATAACGCTATTAAATATTAGAGAGGCGTACGAACATGTTCCACAATAATTGCAACGTCCTATCAATAAAGAGCATGTCATCAAATGCGACAGGTGTTCCACATAATAATCGCGAATAATACTTTATTTATCTCATGTGTGCGGTCAGATCGTTTCGTGTGGTTGAAAGCCCTGACAACACGGCTTTCTCGATACAAACTTTATCGATCTTGATCGAATTTTCGAATGATGAACAAATTTAAATGTTAATAGAACAAGCGGTAACATCTCTCTCTTTCTCTCTCTCTCTCTATTTCTCTCCATTTCTCTCTCTTTCTCTTTCTCTTTCTTTCTCTCTTTTTCTTTCTTTTCTCTCTCTCTGTCTCTCTCTCTCCTAAACTCTGCACTCTTGTGAGAATATGAACTGCAGTTTTCATTGGCGTTTCTTCGCGATGTATCAAAGTATATTAAGGTTGACAATTCCACAATATTACTAGCAATCTTCAGAGAAAATTGTATTGTACCACTTTGCACTTTTGTTTTCCCTTCAAATTCTTATCTTCTAGCTTTTACACCTTCCGTTCAATGGCGCAGTTGAAAAAAATTATAATGATGATATACATATAGCAGAAAATATAATAAAAAGAAAGAAAATATAATAAAATATTATAAAAAGAAAGAAAAAAAAAATTATTATTTTGTGCAACGTTATTAAAGAAAATTTTGCAAACATCAGTCGAGGTTCATAAAGAGATTTGTTTAAAAAATAATAACTATTTTCGTTTGTCGAAAATTGAGAAATTAATAAAAGAAGAAAAATGAGAAATCAATCTATGTGATAACGTCATAGACAACGGATCTTTCAAAGTCAATAAGGTTTCCTTCAATTTCTTGCTTTCGTACATTCAAGTACAAGTTCCAATTCTTCTTCTTTTTGTCATAAAAGTTAGAAGAAAACAAAAATGCATTAATATCGTCAAATTAATAAAGCACAAGTAAAAAATAGCTTATAGAAATATAGAAAGGCATATAAAAAATCATTATAAATTACTATACTTTTATAAATTTAATTTAAAATTACTATACTTTTATATATTAGATTTTATATTAAATTTACATATTAAATTTTATATATTTTGATATTAGATTAATTGCTATATATATATATATATATATATATATATATATTTAATATAATATAAAAATATATAAAACAATACCCGCGCGAGTTATAATTGCCATTAATGATATGATTTAAAAATATAATTAAAAACTAAAATCAAAAAATATAAAATTACACATAATAAAATAAAATATGATTTGCAATAATCATTGAAATCAGTTATGATTGTGACAATTGAAAGAAATGCGTAACGAATGCGCGATTTATTTTACTCAGAAATATTACTTGACGCGATTTATTTTAATCAGAAATATATATTACTTGAGGCTAGAAATAAGATTGAGGAAGGCGAAAAATGCGCGGTAAGGACCGTATCTCTCATTGGATAAATCGGTTTTCTTCCCTTCCCTCCCCCCTCTCTCCCCCCCCGCGCACCCCCCTTACATCCCGGCGATTCCTTTCTTCCATCACGGAGTCGAGAGGCATGGGCGGCAATCTGTAAAGGAACATTGCGCGCCGCATTGCGAAGCGTACGCGTTCGCGAGCTTTCTAACGAGGCTTTACCTCACGGGTGGCTTAAAGCATTAAAGCGGATCGTGCGAAGCACCGTTCTGTAGGATTAACTTACTGTAGCCGAGGCTCTCTGCAGCAAAGAAGAGGAACGCGCTAAAAGCCGAGTTCCTCTCTCTTTTTCCCTCTTTTTCTTTGTCTTTTTTTATCTCTCTCTCTCTCTCTTCTCTTTCCCTTTTTCCGTTCTTTCGTTTTAAAGCCGCTCCGATTGCTCTTTTTCTCGCGCGTTCTATCGATAGGGGATGCTTGGACTCGTTTTTCTCGCGGCACTGCCTCCTTCGTTCTCCATATTAATCAACAACACGTGCGACAATGTCCGCATGATGTACCTTCCATCTATTCTATCTTGTACTGCTCAAAATATGAGTATTTTTTTTTTTTTTTTTTTTTTGAAAACTTATTTTTGTAATTTTATCTCACGTCGAAAGTAGACTTCGGTGATAACACGATTTTATTGCAAATGCAATATGATGTAGTGAAGCTTTAGTTCGTTGACATTGCGAGAAATAAAAGAAATCTTGATGATTTTTGCTAGTACGCGAGCAATTTCTATAGTAATAATTGGAGATAGAAAGAGTGAGAGAGAAAGAGAGAGAGAATTTGATCAAAATTTAATTTAAATGTAACTATATCATATTTTTATGAATCGGCTTGGAAAAAATATATCGAGTGAAATACGTCAACATTCTAAAAACGTGTATTAAAAAACGCTTTTATGTCACAATTTTTAGAATAAATACATTACAAAAAAGAATATCACAAAGTCATAAAATATAGTTAGGAGTTAAATATATATTTATTTGAACTAATTATATATAAAAAGTATTTTAATCAGATTCAATCGCGTATGCAAGAATTTTTTTTTTTTTCTACAAATTAATTTCACAAATATTCTTTATTTACGATAGACTTTACGTTATCGTGCAAAATTTGCATATATGTATATAAGCACATGATTTATTCTAGATTCGCAGCGTATTTGTAACAACGCAGACTTAGCTTGCTTGTCTAAATATAAGTGTAAGTATGTCTGCTATCAGTACATTGTGAATTTAGAATTTTATTAATTTATTAAATTTCTTTCTTTTTATAAAAAAATAACTAATATATTTCATATATTCCAAAACTCTGATGTATATTTGATATATATTATATTTGCTTTCTATTATATATAATTAAAAGATAATTCGTAATTTTAATTATTTATTATTATTTACAAAACTCTAATATCTGCTATAAAAATCTTTCAATTCTTTTTTATAATATAGCTAAATGGTTCACCGTTTTTCCTCACGAGGATAATCAAGAGGTTGTTTCAAACAGCGAATGGGCTTTGCATTGTAACAATTGCTATCCTACTTGCGACGATACTGGTTATGACGTGTTAAGCTCAAAGAGTCATATGTCCATCGGTGAATACAGAACTGATTTATTGTAAGTATCTAACAGAAAATGTAACATAAAAAAATAGCTTGTAAATATAAAGAAGAAAATTGTTTGAACATCAATCTCAAAAAAGCAGCTGGAATAAAAAAATAATTCCATTTCAGATCAAACTTCAATGTCACAGATCAGGGAATATTGCACATTTTTTTCTCGAAATACGGCTCAATTAGATTGAAGCAAGACGTGGCTTATTATTGGTACGACCTCCTGAGTAAGTAAATATGACAAAAAGAATTTGTTTTAGCGAAGTGTCAAATAGATTCAAAGATTTTTAATTAAATGAATCAAAATTTTTGTTAATAAAAATAAGAATTTTGAAAAAACTTTATATAAAGTACAATTTAATAATTTGAATACAAAATCATTTTTATTAATTGTTAATTTAATATAATTAATTATAAAATTTTTTATTCTATTGATATTTTCCATCTCAGTAAATCTTATTATGATTATGCATATTATTATTTATTTTTTTTATGAAACATATTTTAATAATAAAATTATATATTTAATAATAAAATAATACAATTTTTTTAAAAATTAAAAAATTAAAATTAATTTTAAATTAAATAATTTCTGAATTCTTAATGCTTTTACAATACTTAATTAGTTGCTGCAAACAAATCGTGAAATGTTATTGCATTTGCTATGTAATGTTTATTTGTAATGTAAATTAGTAATAGGAAAATTCTTTTCACAGTTGATACAGAATATATAAAAAAGATATTTTAATTAAATATTTAAAGAAAAATAAAATTATTTGGAAAGGTAATTTTTTGTCTGTACCTTCTAGAAAATACTTGAGGATTCTCAAAAATAAAATTTTAATCTCCTACCGTATGTAACGTTTCTCTATTTCTGATTTTCCATGCAAAAAGAGAATTCTTTTTCTCGCACGTAGACCGCAATTTCTAGTTGCTCACTTTGCAAGCAAACAACTAAAGCAAGAAATATATCTTGAGAAATATGATTTTAATATAAATGTACATTTAATGATTTATACATATTTAAAAAATCAAGAAAAAAGAATAATTTATTTCTATTTTTAAATAAATACTACAATTTTAAAATAATACAATTACAATTTTCATGAATTAACTATTAAAATATAGCACCGCGTATCTGACTTATAAAGTATTGATTAAAAAATAAGATATTGGTTAAAGAACAGCAGT
This sequence comes from Cataglyphis albicans, assembly GCA_038406275.1. Classification (NCBI taxonomy): domain Eukaryota; kingdom Metazoa; phylum Arthropoda; class Insecta; order Hymenoptera; family Formicidae; genus Cataglyphis; species Cataglyphis albicans. The sequence goes on from JBCAUJ010000001.1 coordinate 14,684,974, forward strand.
CTTGTAAAGAAGGAAAAGGAAAATGGCGCTGAGATATCGTTGTAAAAATCCATTATCGTTTTTACAGCGTAAATTGCCACTGCGCGTAACATTTCTTATCCTTTTAAGTACAACATTAAAAAAGGCGCGGCCGTTTCGCCGGATCGTCTTATCTTTCTGCGCTATCAAGGCTGCCGTGTCATAAAGACTGGTCATTTTGCAGGCGATATCGGCGGTATATGTGGTGTCTTCATCGGCTTCAGTCTCATCAGCATCGTGGAAGTGCTGTATTTCCTCGTTCTCGCGCTCCTCGATTTATTCTGCGGAAAATCAACCTTGAAGGAAGACGACGATCGCGAAAAAGAGGCTAAATCAATCCCTACTCAGATTATACAGACAATTTATTGGAACGAGTTGTTACCACGATCTTGGCAATCGATGAAATTTCCTAACAACGATCAGTTTTTTCACAACAAAGCTAGATAATGATACAGCAGGCGAGCTAGCATGAAATTATTTGAACAAGTTTCCCATCGTAACGATTCTGTCTTTCGCCAGTTGTCCTATCGTAAGCGTTCGGATAATACTCGAAGCGATCGGATAATTTCTAACGCCTTGCGAGCAAGCGGAAAATCAGTTCCAATCGGGACAAAGCCTTGGGCGAAAAAGATTGCGGAAGACCATTATTGTTTTTTTCGTCGCGTGACAACAATAAGTCAGTTTCAAAGAAGAGTCACGATTGAGCTTGAGAGACACAGACAGAATCGTGATCGAAAACTCGCTAGTCGGAAACTTGAGATGGAAATCGTAAATAATTCCATGATAGCTCCCGTGATTCCGATGACAACTGATTCACTGAAGAAATTGTAATTTTTTAACAATTATATTATCGTGTTAATCTTGTATTAATGTCAGTAATTCTGTGATAAAATTCTGTATTAATATAAATAATTATTATTAAGAGCAAAAAGCAATTTTATGCACTAATTAATGAATATTTTGATGGAATTTTAAGTTCTCCATCAAAATGATTCCAGAAAGTATGCAGTGATCTATGTAAAATTTGCATAATTAAATTGCACGTAAAATTATCGAAGATTCAGTCAAAGAATTTTAAATTGAATGCAAATTTTACAGACACATTTTACACAGAATGACATATTTCTTACAAGCGTATCAAATTTTACTAACATGTTTTAAATTTAAAATTCCTTTCTACCTTGATGAAATTTTGATGGGAAGACATTATTTGTTTACACAATTAATAATGATATGTCAAACATGTCAATGTATTTTGACAATCCAATATAATAATTATTTCAAAGAATTGAACACAAGATTTAGAGCACAAAAATGATTAATTACTAATTATATAAATTATATAAATTACAATTATTATCAACAATTTAGAAAGAACTTCATAGGCTGCAGCTTCGATTCGATGGTTGTCACATTAAGGGCGATATTGTTGGATAGGAATACATTATTAATGAGAGAAGTGCTAAACAATGAGATGGTAGTTGTTTACGAGAAAGAGAGAGAGAGAGAGAGAGAGACAGAGAGAGACAGAGAGAACATATGGACAGACTATAATACCCTCGTTGTAAGAGCATGAATGGGACGTGATAGATACACGAGGCTGCATGGGAATTGTTATCTGCAGCGATGACACTCATCGGAGACACGTAATTAATTTCTCAGCGTAATTATAGTTTTTAACAAACGTTTACGTAAACTTATGTTGGAAATAAATACTCACATGACAGAACATTTATCGAAATAATATTTATCGAAATAACGTGTTTATTGAAAAAAAAAACTTTAATACGATTGATTGGATTTTGACTTTGCGAAAATGTAACTGAATCTTGCAATCAATGTTGACAAATTCGATATTATGGTAAATAGATTCGACTATTTGCAAACATTGCATATTAATATTGACCGTGCACGCAACTTTGTAAATATTTGTAAGAGTTGTAATATTTGATTGTATTTTATATATGTATATGTAGATCGTAAATGTATTTTGTTATCATTTATAGTTTTATCATATAGTTTTATCATGTGTAGTTTTATGTTATATCATAAAATAACATTAAAATAAATTTTGAAGAGAAAACTTTTTAAAGAGAGAAATAGAGAGAAGATAAGAGAAATGAAAGCATATTATAATGTAGCAAATTATTGACAAATTTTATATTAGAATTTTATATAATTGCGAATTTGAACCTAATTTTATTATAATAGAAATATAGAGCCCTACGAGTACAATTGAGAAAATATTAGGAATAAAAATAAATATTAAATATTAGGAAGAGTAATTTGGAATTATTTTACTTTAAACAGAAAAACAAAATGGATTAATTATTCCTAATTTTCAATTTATTATGTATTTATAAATAAAATAACTCCAAATTGCTGTTCCTAATATTTAATATTTATTTCTTTTTCTAATATTTTTCTGTTATGCTTGAAGCCTAAAGATTGTAATAAATGAAAATTTTATGAATTTTATTTATCTTTAAACAATTGTGATTGATTTTATAATAAAAAAAGTGAAATATCTGAAATATATCGAGAAAATCAGGTAATACATCATTTTATTTTTTCTGACCATTTGATTGATTATTGAATAGGCATAGAAAATAATTGTGAAAAGAAAATAAATTGAAGTGCAGAAAAAAAACGTAAAATATTAAAAATATCAAAAAAGATATGTGATCCAAAAATTATATAATGTTATTACAAAGATATGATATTTATAATTGCATACTTTATTATGTTTATATTATATGATTAAAGAAACAGAATATTAGTAAAATTCTTATCCAATTTTATAAGCTAGACACTCATAAATTGATAATACCGGGGCAAATATGAGAATAAGATATTAGAGAAAAAAGTAATACATGTGTATAAATATTCTTATATAACATCTGTAATAAATGTTTGTATTCTGCATTTTCAATTATATTTCATTGAATTCTCTTTAAATATCATGAATTGCATATCATGAATTTGTCCTATTTCTGTGATTGCAAATAAAAATTATATAATTTAAGATATATATACAAATTATTTTATCCATGATTATTATTTTAATAATAAACATATTATATATATAACACATCACTCAATAAGTCTCCGGTCTAACTAAAAAAAACAAATTTTTTTTTTTAGAAATTACGTGGGTCTGTCAACAATATTGCCATAATGTGTCAGACCGGGGACTTATTGAGTGATGTGTTATATATATATAATATATTTTCTAATATTTTAATATTCAAAAAAGAAAATTAGGTCCACTCGCAACTCGTGTTGTTTTCGCTGACAAGCGTTTTTTATTTTATTTTATCCATTTAATGCGAATTTAATATTGCTTTCAAAAAGCAAAAGAAAATTGTAATGTATTATTCTCAAATTTCCAATATGTTGAAAGGTCATCATTGTAGGGATTGTGTATTTTGACAGCTTTTTCTTCCGTGCTGCGGCCAGAATTTACTCGCGAATTCATTCACTATGTTGTTTTTGCCGTTAATAGAATATTAAATATAAAATTTATTTAAACAAAAATATTAGAAATAATATTTAAAAAAAATTAAGATTTTAATAAAATTGGTGTTGTGATCAATAATATGTAAGAAAAAGATTAAAATTATAAAGAGGCTTGTAAATAAAAATTTAAAAAATTTGAGGAGACATGTCACTATGAAATAATCTTAAAAACTTTTTATTTAATTAAATAAAAATTACTTAAAAAATTACATTTTTATAAAAAAATTATTAATATAATTATATAATATATAATATTTATAATATATTATATATAATAAAACTTTTAGTATTTATATACATATACATATAATAACTAAAATAACGACAACTGTAATATATGAATCGCACGTTGTATGTATTAATAAATAATAAAAATAAGTATAGTTTTCTTTTATTTTCTAAATCAATTTTACTCTCACTAATCCTAAGATATACTGCTTTGAAGATTAAAAATGCAAGTGATATTCAATTAAACTTTTGATTAAAGAACCTTCATGTGAACTTTGTCAGTGAAATTTCCAGAGATTGAGCCCAACCGGCAACCAGTAGTTATGCGCCAGTTGTGCGCGACAAACTTCCGTGAGGCTGGTCGGGACGGTCTCGAGGGAGAAGAACGGTAGGTAGAGGCAAATATTATTAACGGGACAGGTACTAAACGTTTTGCGGCAGCGATGCACCCGACGGAGATGAGTCGAATGACGACGGTCAAGAACACGAGGGCAATGGGAGAAGAAAAATGTGGCTATCATGGTTGCAGTGCGGTAATAATCTTTCCATGGTATCGCCGCCGACTATATGTATCCGACGCTGACAGGCCGCGCGCAAGGAGTCAGATTCCACGTGGGGGGGAAGATTTATTAGCAAACGCTACACCATGGGACGCTGATAAATTGTCGATAAAAAAAAAGAGCGCGACGCGATGTTGATCCCGATGCCTTCTTGACAACCCTTTCATTCTTCCCTGGCTTGATATTCCATTATTACTTTCTATTCTAGGATAATATATGAAGTATGATATATCAGATATATTCAATTAATATGTTGATAGGAAATATCTTGTTTTTTTGCTCGTTTCTTATAACATAGAATGCCATTAAAATAAATATATTTTAATTAACAATATTATAAATGTAAATTTTAATTAATAATATTATAAATGTAAATTGTCAGTAATATTTATTCTGTTATATTAATGTTACAAAATGATAAGAAATTTATGGAGCCCTATTATTATTTATTCTTTATGAATTTTTTAATAAAACTTCACATTCTTTATTTTTTTTCAGTTTAAATAGTAACAGGCATTGATAATAAGAATGAAAAATAAATACAACTAGGCATACAACATTCTGTTATACTATATAGCATTTCTAGTAATTATATACTATATGCAAAACACGGTAAACAGCATTTTATACACAACAGTTTAAAATTTGTGATTTATTGATAGGTAGATTAGAATTATCGATGATAATTTTAGATTAGTATATCAAAACATCATAATATATATTGCATTATTATATTTGCAAAATTTTATTGTGTAAAAAAATGTGTTTCATAATTAAATGAGTATATTTTTTAAAATAATAAGATTTTTTTTTAAATAATAAAAGATTTTTCATATAAAGTATTTGTCGCAAAAGATCTAAAAGAAATGATAGTAAAAAATATTTTTCTAAACATTTCTTTTATGCGATGAGAAAGAGAGAAAAAGGATAAGAGATTTTACATACACATGCAGCATTCAGCTTGAAAATATTTTTGTTTAGTTAGCCTTTTAGAACACGTGTGGATACATAACAAAGAAAGTACCTAAGAAAACATTTCATGAAAAAATACAAGAATATCCTCTTTTCCTTTTTAGAGAGAATGTAAATGTTATTTAAATTATATATATTTACTAAAAATATAATATTTTTACACTATTTCGGTATTAGCGACATCTCTCTCTTAAAATTAATTAAAAAATAAATTGCTTTTATTTATCTCATTTAAAAATTAATTTTTAAAAATTATTTGTTTTAATTGCTTATAATATAAAATTTATTAAAAATATTTATTAAAAATTATTATTAAATTATTATTAAATTATTTATTAAAAATACTATAATAAAATATTAATATTTTTATAGGAAAAAATAATCAAATTCTTCACACAAAGTTTATTAAATTTATTGATCAATAATTTTGCGCGCTCGCATGTATATATATATATATATATATATATATATATATATATATGTGTGTGTGTGTGTGTGTGTGTGTGTGTGTGTGTGTGTGTGTGTGTATGCAAGGCTATCTTTTTAATTCTTTCTTTTTAGTTGACTTTTCTTTCTACTATAGTCTAAGTTAAAAATAAAAGTATGCGTTCTTGAGAAACTTTAAAAATTATTTATTTTGGCTAGTATAATATTTGATATATACAATCCGAAGAAATCTGTTTCACAACAGTTATCGTCAATAATTTCCAGCTTGTTAACTCGATGAACAATTGCCCGAGTTGTATTTGCGCTATTTGCTATCTGAATGTCGCGAAGAGGAGTCTCGATCCAATCTTGACTAGTGCAATTCGAACTTTCCCTTGGCTTTGGACATGTAGGTAAATATCTATTCCAACAAACAAAGCTGTATACACCGTGTATGTAAACGAAGATAACGATCCTGCATAGATAAATCGATCTTTGGATAGGACAGAAATGTTCAATATTCCATCAACATTCCATATTCAAGAATATTATCGCCAATGGGAATAGTTGCTATCTATATACCAATAAGTATTGTATGCACTAGGTTCTTACATTTCCAACAAGGCATTTTGAGAAAATTACAGTATTATGATAACGTATATCTCTAGATGTATATTTTTATTTTCGATAATCTATCGATATCTTTTCAATTTTTTATTGTATTTTATATATCTTAAAAACTTATTTCCAATTAAAGTCTTGCATCAAAATATTCTTAATTATTATAAATATTATTTATATTGATTAATTTTTTGAATAATTGGCTATTTTAGAGACATATAAATTTTTTTATAAATAATAAAAAATATATATTAATATTAGTTAACTTTTTATGAATTTTTTGCAGCGCTGCTTTGGCCATTTGCATACACACGCGTCTCTTCCTTGAGCTTAATTATGATTAAAGAAATATAGTTTCTTAATAAATGTTATATTCATCAATGGTAAAGTTGATTGATTTTATATTTTATCTTTCTGTTATATCTCGGCTGCGCATCCTGTTTACGCTACTGTTAATTTCGTGTCCAAGGATGCGCGAACGTAATGCCAATAGACTCTAATACGTCGTGCAGAGTGTCGTGGATCGCCTGTGTCTGGCGGAAACCAAAGGGGCGTGAAATACGAGGGATATGCGTATGCCTTACCGCACCTGCGTATCGCACGTATTATTGCAACAGCATTGTTGTGCGGCGATTAACCTTTAGAATAATGCCAACCGCTAATTTTCTTATGGGAAACGCCTACTTTCTATAAATATATCTTCTATTCTAAGTTTTATGAAAAAAAATTTAATCAACAATAAAAAAATTAAAAGAGCAAAATGAAAAAAAAAAAAATCAATTTTCTAGATATCTTTTTATTAGTTTTATTAATTTTTTTTTATTATTCCAAAAAAAGTTCTATCTAATTAAGTTTCTCTCTCTCTCTCTCTCTCTCTCTCTCTTTTTCTCTCTTTCTATTATATTCTATAAATATTTTAAAAACATTAGTAAAAATATATATAAAAAATATATATAATGTAAAAATTTGTTTTACGTACATGTGAAAAAATTTTTTACAGTTTTACAGTTTTTGCTATTAAAAATAATATATTAAAAATAATATATTAAATAATGTATTAATATAATATGTTAAATAATATATTAATAATATATTAAAAAATATATAATAATATATTTTTTGATAACAGAATAGCAAAGATTCTCACCAATAATATTCAAGATATTTGGCGATCTGAAAGCATTCTTTGAATCGAAAAAATACTTTCATGATTTTACAAAAGAGAAAGATAAGAAGAATTAGCTCTTTCTCTCTCGATTAACAAACTTACTCTCTTCGTAAGGAATGGCTTGTCGAAGTTGGAAGCGCAATTATTTATCGCCATCCCCGGAGCGGCGGCTGCATGAGATCGATCCTACGAAATTTCCGTGATCCGGGAACAGCTGCGGCAATCCGGTGCGGGAATCCGGAGACACGAAGTGGAACCATCGAACCTGACTGACGGCTGCCCGGCGATTTGTAACAAGCACGGCCACGTGCGCGACGCGACGTGAGACGGCGGATCCGCAGACAAATTACTTTGTTTTGACGGCCAGGAACCACAGCCCTCCGGGGCCAGTCGACATCAATATCGACGATTGGACTGGCCATCCATCCCTTCTGTTGCTGCACGTATCCGACTGTTCCGTGAGGCGGAAAACTGCAAAGTTCATAAAATGCCACTGACGGAATATCGGAGCAGAGCCTTCTTCGGATCTTTCTTTGCTTGTAAAACGATTCGATGATTTTTCGAAAATGGAAAATTATCCGCAATAATTCTGCGAAGCTTCAATTTATCAGACATATTTGTGATGCAGCTCTTCTTACATAAGACAATAAAAAAATCAAAGGAAAATAAAATAAGATGAGATATATAGACATATGTACGAAAAATATATAGGACAAATGCAAATATAGTATGCTTTTATATTTATTAAATTCTAATTTTTATTATACGTGCTGTATTATTGTAATAATGTATTGTATTATTACTATTTTTAAAGTCTTTTTACAAAGTGAAAATTAGTTTTAATTCTAAATTAAATAAAGAAAAAAACAAGTAAAAAATTGTGCAAATTAAAAACTTGCACATGGCTTCCTCATAATTTTCTTTTTTTTTATAATATCAGTAATTGTAATTACAAATCGGAATGATATCAATTTCATTATTTAGAGATATTCTATTCATGTAAAACAATCTAATCTAATATTAAAAAAATTTGCAGAAATTAAATCGAATGAACAAACATTTATTAAAAAATTCAAAATTTCATAAAAAATGAATTATTTCAACAATTCTAATTAAATTCAATTCCAACCTTTATTAATGTAAAAATATCCAATATCCAGTATCTCAAAATTTGATGAAATTGGAGCAATCACATCTTTTTTTTTTAGAAAAAGTCACAATTTTATAAAAAATAAACTTTCATCAATTCTTATTAAAATCAATATCAACCATTCTTTAATGCTAGTCTATTAATGTAAAAATATTTAGCTTGATATCTCAAAATTTGTAGAAGTTAGAGCACATACATTTATTGAAAAATTCAAAATTTCCTAAAAAATAAATTCTTTTACTAATTTTCATCAAATTCAATATCAATCATTCTTTAATGATATATTTTATTCATATAAAAAGATTTAGACAAATATCTTAAAATTTGCGGAAGTTAGAATAACAATACCTTTTTTTGAAGAATTTAAAATTTTATAAAAAATAAATCCCTTTATCGATTCTAGCCAAATACCAACCAATTTTGAATCATACTTTATTTATATAAAAAATTTTAGCTCATTATCTTAAAATTTAGGGCAGATAATCGAACCACGTCCTTTGGTGCACATACGAACATACATACACACATACTCGACATTTTGTAAAAATATGTTTTTTCGTCATTTTAGAACATTCTAAACACATTGGCATCAAAATTAGAAAAAGAAATTTTTCCACAAAAACAAAGCTTCCTCATCATCAATGTTTATGGTGTTGATTGCTTGAACAGAACGCACGTGTCAGAATTGGTTTGAAAAATTTCTTTCTCGAGATTTTTTACTTAAAGATGACCAACGTTCTGGTGGATTTTCTGAAGTTGATGATGACAAAATGGAAGCCATAATTGAATCGAATCGTCATATAACTGTGCGAAAGATTGTAAAAAGATTAAATGATTATCACACACAACAATTGATTAAAGTTCATTTTTTGTCTCGAAAAAATTGAGTTTTATTTCACACAAAAAACCGAAATTACTTTCTTGCCAACCCAATATTATTGCATATTTAGGATTACAAAATATAATTGAGTTTTGCACTTGTCACATTTTTTAATGAGACATAAAAATACATAAATCAATATAACAAAATAAAAAATTGACCTAATATTTCAAAGTTATTTAAAGCCATTAGATATTTCTAATAGTTTTTAATAATTTTTTAATAATTTCATAATAAAAAACACAATTTAATTGATTCACATTCTTGTATTTATTTAAGCATGGATTCTACATACTTTTATGTTATATTTATTAAAATAAGACAATTAAAAAGCTTCTAAAATTTTATTCAAAAATATGATTCATATAATATTCTTCCAAAGTTCGAAATCATAATTTATTTATACTCGTTGAGCAATTACGAATATTCTGTACAGCGAGCGTTTAATATTTCTCAAGATTTTAAGTGCTCAATAATGGCTGCTCAAGAGCGATAAGCGAGCGGCCGTTGATTGGATTATCGAATTATACGGACGATAGTGTTCCTCACGAATTCAAACTTTCGTCGTACGTATGTATATCCCGCCCGATCGAGCGCAGAATTCCCAGACATCAAAGCTCGTCGATTCAGAGTCCGACGTCACTTGGCCGAAGTTCCAGTACGTAAGGAGGAAATGAATAGACAAGGCGGTCGGCGGAATGAATGGGAAGAGATGTCTGCTCCGACATTGTTTGCGTGGCTTTGCCGCGGGCTTTGAGAGCTTCCTTGAAAGGAACGTCATCTATCGGAACTAGAAGCGAGAGGGAGTGAACAAAAATTTTAGACTCGACGAACTTTATGCTTAAGCAATACACTTTATAGAGTTGGCTAAAAGAATAAATTTTAATAATATTAATAATGTTCTTTAAAAAATTTAGCATCTGGGAATTCAATTTTTATCTTATATCGTAGCATTAATATTGCAATTAAAGATTTCTTTCACATTTTTTAAATGTGTTTGCTAAGAAATAATAAAAAATCATCAATGTAGCATAATACACTTTAAATTTAGCATTAGCCAGTAATATTAAAAATTTATATTTATTTAGGTATTATAATATTTAATTGTCTTTTATTTGTTGTTTTTTAACAATAAGATATAGCAGCAAATTTTTTAATTTTTTATTAAATTTTTTTTGGAAATTAATATTGAAAAAAAATTGAAAAAAAATATTAGAAAAAAAAATGAAGATATTGAAAAAAAAAACACACACACACACACACACATACACATACTAGAGTTGCTTCAATGATTTATTGAAAAGTGGCAAAATGTTTAAAACTGATAACGCCTTATACATGCTATATCTAAAATTTATCTGAATAATAAAATCTAGAAAGAAGAATAAAAAGATAATGATGCAAAAAGTTCTCAGAGACTTGAATTAGAATTGTCATTTGTATTGGCACGGAGATATATTTCTCCTCTTTTCTCTCAGCGAATCAGCCACCACTCGATGAACCACTTCCTGTGTTCGTCCGTTTTTCCACCTCTTCGCCTCGCTCTTTCCAAAGCCCTTCTTCAGCTTCATTTTGCCTCTCGCTTCGTCTGGCATCAGCTTCATTCTGCATTTCATTCCGTTTCTTTCTTTCATCAGCGTCCTTGCTTTCTATACATCGTTCTCTCTCATTTCGTAGTGGCATCTCTTTCACGCTTTTCATCTCATATCACTTTATCGCCGCCAATCTTTTGGATCAGAGCTTTGTCAGATTCTACGATCGGCACTCGTATTCTGATCACAAGCTATCGGCCACATTGAATTTTATGGATACGAAGGAGCAGTCTTTTGTATCTTTACGCTAGAATGACGACAACGAATATTTCGGAAATGTACCATTTTTTGTTTTTTTTTTTTAAATTTAGAAAAGCAAATCTGTACGCAAGAACGTACAATAATATTTTATTACCAATATTTTTGCAATCAATTTTCTAGCTTCTACGTACAAATGGGGAAGGATAAAAAAAATAATCTTATACATAATCAACGTATAAAAATATCGCTACACTTGTAAAAATAATCTGGAAATTTTTCGATAACGAGATAAATGGATATCACAATATGTTGGAGATGCGCATATACTTCAAAAAGACAAATATTGTGAAGGGGGGGGGGGGACTAGTATAACAGCTGAAAAAAACTATTTTCAATGTTTATTTTTTTTATAGTGAATTTTTTTTTTGTTAAATCACGTTATTAACATCACATAGATTAAACTATTTTTTGTAAAATTTTTGTAAAAAATATTAATATTTATAACTACAATAGTCTATATTGTAAGTAGTTTAAAAAAAAAAAAAAACAGACTTGTTCTAAAAAACTAAATTTTCTTAAAATATAAGACAATAGCTTCAGTTGCTTTGTATAGAATTTTTGATTGAATAATTTTTTTTTTTTTATTATTTTTTTTTGTAATGTTAAAAAACAGAGATCAAAGTCTGACTAATTTTAGTTAGCTTTTTTCTTCAAAAATCCGCTATTTTATAACAAATAATTTTTTATTCAAATTCATACATGCAACTGAAGCTATTGTTTTATATTTTAAGAAAATACTTTTTTTTTGTTTCCGAGCTTTCGTTGCCCGGTTATGAACGCGCTCGTTTTTTTAAAGCGACTCACATTATTGGCTATTGTAGTTATAAATATTAATATTTTTTAAGGTAAAATTTCACAAAAAGTAGTACTTTTAAATTATGTACTTCGTGATGCTAATAAATAAAAGTAAATAAAAGTAAATAAAATATGTAAATAAAAAAAAAAAATTAATAATTTATCAGAAAAAAATTCTTAAAAATAGTCTGTTTTATACTGATTTTTCTCTTTAAAGGTTTGTATATTTGAGTTAAAAAATTCACAAAATTCAAAATGCAATTAATGCATAGCTACGTATTGGAAAAATGTATTTAAGAGTTAAAATAACAATAAAAATTTTTTTTATCCTTTTTTATTAAAAATTTTTATCTTATTTTATTTAAGTTAAAAATTGATATATAAATATATTAATAATAATTGTACAATCAAAAGAGCGTGACGTTAAAAAAGGATTATATATATATATATAACGTACCTTTATTAGAAATTAATTTTATATAATAAAATGTCAAATATATAGACAGAGTTATTAAATATAATAAAATCATCATTTAATAAAGATTGCATTTATGACAGAAATATCAGTTAAAAAAATATTCAAATCGCAGATATCAAATATGCGCGATTTGAATATCTCTTTAACTAATACATGAGCATTGCGAGGAAAAATAATTATGATCCACAAATAAGGGCAAAATTACCAGAATATCCGTGCGTCTCATGGCTTCGCTAGTTATGATTTATTACCATTGCTTGTATAACTTCGTATATTTGCTTGAGTAAATCGGAATGCAATCTCGTCGCACGAAGTGCTTTAAAGAATTATGACCTAACATCGTGTCGCTCGCCGATGCGAGCGCAGTATGATGTCATATAAAATTACATTTACGCAGCAAATATGCAGAAATTGCTATTGCACGCGGTGGCATGTATTGTTTCGGCAACAGGAATTAGCTCTGTCCATGACGAAATGATAAGCGACCGTGTTTGAACAAATTCTTAAATCTCATTTCGCGAATGTATAAGGTCAGTATTTAAATTTTTATTTCTCTTATAACATCAGACACTAATCATTATTATATGAATATAAATCTTATAAAGAATGACAATCTGTCCGGTTAGGTTTCTCGCTGTTTGTACAGTGTTATGACGTAGCAATATGCAATATATTATTTGCTCTAAAGATATTTTCTCATATTGCAGCCATGTTATTGTATAAAAATAAAATTAAAAGATGCAGTTTTAATTATTTCGCAAAATATAATTAAAATATTTAAAATTAATATTTTATTTAATTATAGATTATTTAATAATGCAGCTTTTACTCTCTTTTTAGTGAGTTAAAATTTTAAGAAAATAATTTATTGTTAGTAATATAATGCTCATTCTGAAATAACAAGTTTTTAATTATTTTCAAATAATCATCATCGATATATATTTAATATTTGCAATATATTTGTGATAAATTGTGATTTTTCTAATATCAAGGCAAATAGCGCATATTGAGAAAACGAGATATTTTTTTCGTAGTAATAAAGATATTTATGGATCCATCGAGCTTTCTTTCTCTCTCTTTCTCTTTATAACCCGAGAAATTATTCCTCAGTTTATAAAGAAAAATATATGCTCCATGTCGTATAGAAACTTTCAAGTGTAACACACGTAGAAAACTTTGTAAAATGAGAATACGTGGTAAGATACATATACGAAGTAGATTATAAGTTTGCGAAGGCCAGTTAAAAAGACCGAAAGAATCTTTCTAACATAGTAAAGAAAAAGATTACGTCTATTATGCAAAGTTTTAAGAGAGAAGACTGTCATTTTATAAAAGAGACTCCTAATCAACGTCTTTGATTTTCAATTATCTATTATTTATTATAAGAATAATAAACATTTTTGTTGGATTAATTGTAAGAAATTTTAAACATTTATTATTTATTATTAACAAAAAATATAATTCTACTATTATATACATATATATTAATTTTTTTCCTTTGTATTTATTTTTCTCTCTTCGTATTTTATGATATTTATAATACATATGTAAAATATCAATATTTTGATATTAATATTTAATTTGAATCAACACTTTTTAATTGTCCAATTAAACTCGTAATAATAAAAACAGAAAATATTTAATACTATTAAATATTATTAAATTTATATGATATTTTTTATTAGTCTCCCTTTTTTTTAAGCGCTTTTATTAACGAAAAATCACGCAACTGTATTTTATGTGAATAAAAATTGGATATGGTCAATCTGCGTCGATTTTTACGCAAATTAACGTTTCCGTAGCCCACTTTTCGCCGGCGTTTTTTAACGCATCGTTTTACGCTATTTTTAGAGCTTTTTCCATGCAAAATCCTCGCGGAATTACATTGTCATTCGATAACATTTCGTTTTTCCGTTCCGACGTCATACGTGATATTTTAGACGATTGAGAAGCACTCGTGCCGAAAGAAGAATACGGCGGAACGTCCTGAGGGAGGAAGAATAAGGACGCCTACCTCGAATCCATCGAGACAGAAGTGCAGCGAAGGGAAGGCAAAGGGGAAAATTGTACTTGCATGAATGGAACACGACTTTTCGATCCCATAGTTTCCTTTCCCCTCTATCTGTCGTGAACTAAAATTGCATCTACCGTCAATCTCCTTCGCTCCTCTCTTCCTGGCTTTACAAACGCCCCGTTTGCAAATTCGAGACACGCTCATTCTAATTCAACGCCGATAAGTCATCATGCGCAATCACGTTCGCTCCAACTATCGACGAGATTCGCTCGCCTTGGATGACGACGAAGAAGCCGAGATTCTGATTAGATGAGCTGATTAAATAGAGACAGAACAAGGTGATAGTTTATAGCATGCAGTCGGATAAGACAGGTGGAGAGGAGAGGTAAGCGCTTATAAGTCTGGAATGCTCTCGAAAATACCGACGCTTTTATCAGAGCGAGCCATACTAATTTCGCAGGATTTGCTTCTCGTCGGAAATTTTGCTTCTCCGAGATCTAATCGTGGAGAATAGCTTTACATATCTTGTCCTTTGATTCCAAACACGTTTTCTAATCTGATAGAGGCAATTCAGCGGCGATTCGCCGACCGAGCACGCGAGTATTGGTAGCAATAGATGAGGAAACTGGGAATAAAAGGCAAATGTAAATTCAAATTCAACGCAATGTCGTACAAGTAACTGCTTCCAAATGCGAGTTTGAATAAATGTTTGATACTAGAACAATCGGTTGCAGAGTTTCATGATCATAATGCAACACGCTTCTAATAAATGTGTCCAAATTAAGGGATCTCATTAATTATATAAAACTTTTGATTAATTTAAGGTTTAAATTTCTTTTGTAAAAGTATTTTCGATTATTTCCGTTTATTTTTATGTTTTATATAATATAAGATATTTTCTTAAAGTTTATTTTTTATTCTTACTTTTTCTGATTTTTTCAAGAACTTCTATTTTTATTATATTAATTATATTGATCAGATTGACATTTCTAATTTTGAAATTTTTTTTTTATATATCAATTAATCGGGTGCGATAACTTCTATTTAAAGGGTCATTCTGAAGGTATTTTTGACGAGAAACACGGAAAAAATAGTAAAAAAAATTTTTGACCAATAGTTTTCGAGATATGCGATTTTAAAGTTTCACAGTTATAATGCTTCTTCTGTTAATAAAATAAGCAAAAATGAAATTTGTTTACATTGCATTTGTGTAAATCAGACTAGAAAAAAGTGTCTGCTTACAGACACGAACAGGATGGAACTGCTTGGGCTTTTCCACTTTCCACACAAATCGAGAGTCAACTCAAATCTTTTTATTGATAAGTGTTGTTTATATAATTTTTTGGTAAATATAAAGTGAAAAGTTGGGGAAACCCATGTGGAATCTCATTTCGCATTAAAAGGTATACGCGTGGAGGCAGTATGTTCCGCCTCCCTTTCCCCCTCCCCCTACGCGAGGGGCTCCACTCTCAAAAAATTAGACACAGGTTTGCGTTGAATCTTCCTTTGCGTGAAAAGTGAAAAAACCCAAGGAGTTTTGTCTCTGGAAATGTAAACAAACACTTCTTCCACGTCTGCTTTACACAAATACAACGTAAAATTTTTCCTTATTTTATAACAGAAAATGAATTAAAACTGTGAAACTTCAAAATCGCATATCTCGGAAGCTATTGCTCGAAAATTTTTGTTCCTATTTTTCCCGTGTTCCTTGTCAAAAATGCTTTCAGAAATTACCTTTCAAGTAAGGGAGTTATCGTAATCGTCCCATTAATCGGAATAATCGATATTTGTCGCCTTACGTATGTTTATAATAATATGTTTAATAATCGGATATAGTGTTGATCGAAAGAAATATTCTTAATACATAAATCGAGAATCGAAAGATCTTAAATAAAATGAGGAGCCAGCATAGATACAATAGCCTGTCTGGTACGAATAAATTTTGGAAACTGCAGCGCCGTAAAACTTTTGTACGCATAAGTGATTGTATGAGTCGAAATATCGAGAGCCTGTATGCCGCATTTTCCCTTCACGAATTTAACTCATCGCCCAACTATTTTCAGACAAGCTCGCTCTCACCTCCGCGTATATATTCGCTCCGACCAAAATCGATTTCCGAAATCGAGCCATCAAAGGTTCCCCGCCCAAAATCTGATTTGGCGGAAAAGGGGAACAGCGGCATTTGAAAAATTATATGCTGATAAAGTTACAAGGGCGAAAGCATCGCGAGCGAGCTATTTAGAAATATTTTAATGGCGCGTAAGAAATAAAATAATAGAGAATTGCGTGTGTAAAAAAATTAATACATTTTCATATATAGTCTAATACTCAAGAATTTTTTCAGATTTTTTCAGATCATTAAGCAATCTTTAGCAATTATCATAACATAATAATTACATTTATTGTAATACGTGTGGTATAATATTTTAATAAAGAAAGGCAACTATAAAATACAAGACGTTAATTAAGACGTTCGATAAAAAAATTGCAAAATATACAACAATGTTACTTCCGTGGAGAGTACTTATTTGTTCGTGAAATGCGAAAATAGGAAAACTTTTTATATGATCCGACGATGCCGCAAAATTTACAAATTATGCAGGATCCATCCATTTCATCTTTTTCTCCGCCGGCTGGTAACGTCATCCTTCGCGAGTGCGCTTGAAAAATTTTTGAATTATACCGTGAGTCCGTTAACCTCCTTTGTCCGGGCTTCTTCTCGCTTAGATGATGCCCCCGATTTCTCGATCGAGTTGCATGCATCGCGAATATCAAAATATATTCATAAATCGCGTGACTTATTCATGCGCGGCGGGATCATGTCGAGCGACTTAATGTCTTTTCATCAATTTTCCCAGATGCTACTTCGAAGCATCAATTCGCTTCCCTTTTCTTCTCCAATTTCCACCGAGATATTAAATATGGCATATACGAATCGCTTGTAAAATAATGCGAGTTGTTTCTGGAGAAGCAATGATTAATTGTGTGATTATCCGCGATCGCGTGCCTTTTAGCGAAGCGCTAATTACTTACCGTGTCCACACCTTCTGCAGCCATTAGCAAACTTGTTCGAAACTTCACGAAGGAGTTTCCAGACCAATCTTCTGATGCTGCTCGTAGTATGATTGTGATCCGTAGACTGAACCTGCTCTCCATTACTTAATATCAGTTAGAATATTGTATGAAAAATTGCATAATTCCAAGTAACACCATTCGGTACTCTGTAAAATGTGTCAACTCGACGGTTTATTTTCTTGTAATTTTATTATTTCTATTTTCTTGCTTATTTAATCATAAAAAATTACATTTTAATTTTTTATATACATTTTAAAACATTTTTATATACACTTTAAAATTTCACACATTATATTGGCAAATATGTATTTATAAAAATATGTTAGTATCTCTTAAAATAATAAAGTTATGTTATATGAAATTTATTTGATTGTAATATCGAAATATTGATCTGTGTCAAAATATTTTTTTAAAAGTTTACTTTTTTTTTTTCAAAGTAATTAAAATAATGTTTTTTTTCTTAGCATTAATTAATAATTATTTTACTTTAATTAATTATACATTATAATAATAATTTAAATATTAAAAAATATCTTGAAATAATACACGATTAATTAAATTTCAGTAACTTTTAGTAATGTGTATACCGATAAATTGTATTTAATAAAAATTGAAAGCATTTCTTTTACGGTAAACGCTTTCTTAGATGAACTGAATATATTAGCAACTTTTTATAAGAGTAATTCAGCGATTGTGAGCTTTGACTTTTGCCGTCGTTTTCCGCGGGATACCACGGAACGAATCCGGACTTTCATCATTCGATATTATAGCATATCTGGAAAAAAAATTTGTGAAAGAAAATAGAGGAGATCTGCGCAGAGTCCGCTACAGAGTATGCGCTACACGCTATGTTTTATCGTGGAACCGAGAACCCTGTTCTCTTTCATAGCGGTGACGCAATATGATGTACGAGCGCTTCGTGCTCGCCAGGGAAAAGAATACAAAGTGATCGATGGTATAATTAATTCAACCGCGACGGAATCGCGATGTACGATCGACCGACAGGTATCGATTGCAAACTGACAAATCTCCCTCGCGACAGCGAGGAGTGTTAAGTATTAGCATCATTCGTTAACCGAGCGGCCATTGTAAACTGTAATAAAGTTTTATATAATGTAGTAGGTATAATAATATATTTTGTATGCTAATTTAATAAATACTTATATACGCACGCGCTCGACAGAGTTTGACGCTAATTAATATCATATCAATTTTAATGTATTTAAATTTTAATTCTAATTTTAATGTATTTAATGAACTATTTAATTGCATATATTATTATTAATCATATGCTTAATTTTTATAAAAATTTAATTTTTAATTAATAATTACATATATATATGTAATTATTAATTAACACATCATTCAATAAGTCTCCGGTCTAACTAAGAAAAACAAATTTTTTTTTAGAAATCACGTGGATCTGTCAACAATATTGTCATATATGTGTCAGACCGGGGACTTATTGAGTGATGTGTTAATTATTAATTAAAAATTAAATTTTTATAAAATTAAGTATATCATTAATAATAATATATGCAATTAAATAGTTTATTAAATACATTAAAATTAAAATTTAAATTTAAATACATTAAAATTGATATGATATAAAGTAGCGTCAAACATACATATATATATATATATATATATATATATATATATATATATATACTTTATTTCTTTTATATAAATATTTTTGAAATATATATTTAAAGATGTTTTTAATTTCAGAATTGATAGACTTTGATTTATTTTATATATAATTTTTTCGATTATTATTTTCATTGCTAAATTTTTATTGATATCATTTCTTTGTTTCTCGCTCGTAATATGAAAAAGAAAAGAATAAGGAATCATGTACGAGACGTGTACGCGAAATATCCGCATTGCAATATGTAGGAGCGAGATGTTTCTGCTCTTAACCGAGTTTCGAAGTTTCGCAGGAGATTTCCGACAGACACCTTTCACGCAGATGTTACCTCGTATTAATGAAGCCATTAACTGTCGTGCTCGCATTCTGTCGACCAAGACACCTTCGTTGCTCGTTCGTAATATAATGAGCATTCTAACAAGGTGGATATTTGCACTGAGAAAATGTGATGTCGAAAATTATGAGAAAATGTGGAACTAAAATGTATACGAGGCAGCTAGCTGGCAACACTTTTTTCGGATTTCATATTGCGATTAAGTGCGATTATGTATGTGCCATATATCGAAATACTGATAAAAGCTGATTAAAAGACAAGGAAAAAATATTACCAATGAAATAAAAATTTTCACATGTATTAAGGAAATTCTAATAAATATTTGGGCAAAACTTGATTTAGGTTCACTTATTCGTTTAAAAGTTATTTACTAAAAATTGTAGAAAAATATTATCTGTCTCTTTCTCTCATTCAACAAATTACTCGTTTTTTATTGTTTTTTGCAGTTGATTGCAAAGGTTATTCACGATCAAAAGTTTTTGCCATAAATTAGGAAAAATATTAATTACAACTATTTTCTTTTGGTGCCAAAATCCATATTATGTTGTGATACTTTAATATTTTCCATAACTCGGATTTATTTTTTTGATTTTTCAAGCAGTATAAACATAAGAAACGTGTTTTCTTTTTAATTTTGACAATTTTTTACTATTGTAAATCCAGAACATCCTTAAATTACCGATCAAATACCGAAAATGTAAGTTAAATAAAAATTAATGTTATTATTGATAGAGAAAAGATTGATAAACCAAATAATTAATGATTTGCATTTTTTTAATGCATTTATTAATGACATTAAAAAAAATAATATGCATTATCCTCTGTTCAATTATGCAAAAAGCAAATTTCGCGATTTAAACAAAAGAAATCTCTTTCACTCATGGAGAACAACTAGAATGCCTAAATCGCGGTTCTCAAAATTTATTTATTTAAGTATGTCGTAAAACCTAAACACTAAATTATAAATTCATACGGCGATTGTGTTTATTCGTACACACTTACACTGCTTACACGATGGCTTTTTGAATGACGAAAATGACTCTCCTGCAGATGACCATATACAAAAATAATAAAGAACAAATATTTTTTGTATTCTTCTCATTAATAATAAAGACATGGAATGTGTATTTTATCTATATTGTATCTCCCATTGAATTTTATAGCACATCTTGCTATTCGAATCGATAGTTCTTGCAATGGTATACGTTTCGATTATCATCATATTATGATTATTCCGCTATAAACTTTCATATGTTAGATAATAGTTTAAGCAATAATATAATAATAGGATAGAATACTTAAATATCGATTTTATTCTAAAATCGATATTTAAGTATTCTATATTTTATATAATAAATAAATATAAATGCAATATATATATAATGTATATATAATAAAATCGATCTTGTCACAGTAAGATAACAAGAGAAGATTTAAGAAAATCTTACTCAAATTATACATTATAATTTTCTTAATCTAATTTTTTAACAAAAAATTGTAAAATAATTGTAGTCATTAATTATTTCTAAAAATTTCTTCTAGTTCTGCATGATTTTACATTATTTTTTGTTACATTATTAATAAACAATTACAATTCATAATACAATCATTTCATTACTAATTATAAACAAAAATAAATATTTAAAATTAATTGTTTTAATTTTTTATTTTGCCCAAATATTATTTTAGTATGCATATATATATATATTGTTACTTCTTTGCAAGAGATCCACTCGATGTATGTGATGTCGGTATGAAAATGGCAAATCATCTCCAAGCTTATCGTCATGATTTGTTTATCAACAACGGCGGACATTTTTGGAAGAAGAACCGCCATCTGAATCTTGTGACGGACATGAATCTGCGCGGACGTATTTGTGATTAAAGCAACATTCTCTGCTCTCTATTTCTTCTAGTTCTCAGTTTATATCGTTTTGTTGATTTTAAAATTCTTGTTCTTTTATGATTAAGTGTTTTTTATTATCTTTGCGAGTGCTGGTTGTATCGTGCGCGATTCGATTTATCTTGAAGTCATCGCGCGAACGTAATAATATATATACATATATATATATAACACATCACTCAATAAGTCCCCGGTCTGACACATATATGGCAACATTGTTGACAGACCCACGTGATTTCTAAAAAAAATTTGTTTTTCTTAATTAGACCGGAGACTTATTGAGTGATGTGTTATATATATATGCATACATACGTACATGCAATACACATAACATTTATCACGACGAAAATTTATCTTCTAGATGTAAATTTTGTTATAAAATTTTGTTCATAATTTTTTGAAATATTAAAATTCTTTTATTAATATTATAAGTATCTTTTTGTATTTAAATTTCTCATTAAATTTGTTTTGTTAACTATTCTCTAAATTTTTTAACTTTTCTCTAAATTTTCATTAAAATCTTTATTTTTCTCTCTTTGTTGTTTTAATAAAGTCTAGAGCAACATAAAATTACGAAGGATTATTTTATAATTAAAGCATTTAACGGAGAGCTTACGGCCTACGTTAATAATTAATTTACGCGCGACAAGAATTTAATTTTCCACAAGAATGCAGTTACGTTCAGAATGCGATACATTATTTCCAATGTAATACATAATTAGTGATTTGTTTTTATACAAACATTTTCCATTTTTTATCGTAAATGGCAGAAGTAGTCCACGAATCAGGGAACAAAACATAGCTGTTCATAATGCAAAATTCTACGTAAAGAATTTTTCTTTTGGAAATTGTTCAGGGGTGGCCCCTGAGCGTAAATGCAAGCAGGGAGGATTATGTTTCAGCGACCATCTTGGAAATTAGTTTTTGCCAAATATCTTGTAAACGGTTGATTCTACAACAAAAGTAGTCATAACCATTTTTGTAGAAAATAAAATTTTCCTTTTTTTTTATCTAAAACTTTTTTGTATAGGATGAATATTTTTTGAGCTACAACGTGTCAAAGTTTTTTGAAAATGGTTTTTTGCAAAATATCTCGTTAATGGTAAACTGCACACTGAAAATAATTATTATCAATCTTGTAGAGCACAATATTCTCTACAAATTTTATACAAAACTTTTTTTTGTAAAAATAATAGTTTTCCATCTATAGCGCAAACATCGAATTGATGCGCAATTATCACGAGCAATCTATAATGTTCTATAGGAAACATTGGAATGCGAGAAATGCAAAATAATAAAATCATAACATCTGGTTTTTTTCGACATCTGTCGCTTTTGTCACAAATTTTATTATACAGAATAAATTTTTTGAACTACTTTCATAAGTCATAATGTTTTAAAAATATTCCTGCAAAAGATGTGTCACGGTATCAAGGTTGAGCTTCATCTTCGACATATAACACATCACTCAATAAGTCTCCGGTCTAACTAAGAAAAACAAATTTTTTTTTAGAAATCACGTGGGTCTGTCAACAATGTTGCCATATATGTGTCAGACCGGGGACTTATTGAGTGATGTGTTAGCATAATATACCCAGCTTGTGACACTCACCACTTCAATCTTTATGACTTTGCGACTTGTTTGACGCATGCACCTCTTCTAAAGTCAAGGACGAAGGAAGGAATAGTGCCGAGTGATTTTCTTTTTTACGCATCAGGCATTCAACTCACTGCAACTGCTATGTCTTATCAAATATGTATGGTCATAATTATTTTTGTCAGGATCAACCGTTTGAGATATTTGGCTAAAACTAATTTCTAAAATAGCGGCTGATGCATAACCCTTCCCCCTCCCCGCCAACTTGCATTTATATACTAAAGAGAGCAATCTCTAAAAGGAAAATCATTTGCATAGAATTTTGCAGCAAAAACTCCCTGGTTCCCTGATTCTGATTCTGATTAAAGAATCATGGCGAGGATTCGATCTTAAATACTCCGATTAGATGCTTTCGATGAGGGTGTCGATTTTATGGATGCTTCGCGAAACGTAAATCTTTCTACGACCAGAACATATCGATCGGCACTTTATCTCGTGCGAAACGACTTCAAATCACGGCGCGAAGGATCGCGAACTTCTCTCTCTCTTTCTCTCTCTCTCGTAATTTCGTCTCGCTTTCACGTAAACTTTTCACGTGCCTGTCGAAGTCGATTCCCCGATCTGACGTTAAACGCGCTCGCATAATTCTTATTCTAACATGCTTTAATGACTCACGTTAAGGGAAATACATGCCATTTTACGTCTCGGATATTATTGCACGGCTTTGTCATCATAAATTTGCGTAAAAAATAAAAAAAAAAAAAAATCCATAAAGATATAATAGTCAAATCTGAAAGACCATTTTCTATGAATAACAATTTAAATCAAATTCGGAAAGATAAATGTTTGATCAAAGTTTATGCAAAGAGTGAACTGTTGCTAATGAAACTGAACAAGCAAACATGAAGTTATTAGCACGGAATTAAAATAATATTTGGACAAAATAAAAAAATAAAATAATTAATTTCAAATAATCAATTTTGTTTATCTAACTAGTAATGAGATGATGGTATGTGAGTTGTAATTGTTTATCGATAGTGTAGCAAAAAGTAATGTAGAACCATGCAGAAATGGAAGAAGTTTTTAATTAAAAGTAATTAATGATAACGATTATTTTGCAACATTTATTAAGAAATTAAATTAAGAAAATTATAATTTGAATAAGATTTTTTTAAATCTCCCCTTGTTATTTCACTATGACAAGATCGATATTACGGGCAATTGAAAAATAGCAGGTGGTCTTCGCGGGTCAAAGTGCGAGCGATAAACGTTAGGACGAGAACTATGAGTGGCCGAATACGAGCGGCCGAAAGGTTCGCTTTTATTCCGCTCTTAACCGGCCACCATAAATCCGCCATTCTCGTCCATAAGAGATAAAGGAGCGAGAGAACGGGAGGAAAAGAGACAGACAGACAGAGAGAGAGAGAGAGAGAGAGAGAGAGAGAGAGAGAGAGAGAGAGAGAGAGAGAGAGAGAAATGCTTTCCCGAAGGTGATGGTTGGCCACATGCCAGAGTCGGCTATTTCTTCTCTA
>JBCAUJ010000001.1:14715651-14725680 GCA_038406275.1 Cataglyphis albicans
TATAACAAATTTTATTTATTTAATTTCATTTATTCTTCTTTTTAAAATAAAATCAAAGATCTTTTTTGACACATAATCACCTACAACGTTTCACACATAATTTCTGTAATAAACGTTTTAATTGGCTTCTTCTCGATCGAAAGCGTTCCAAATTGCCATCAAGAAAAACTTGCTTCTATCATCAAAATTTGTCTCGCGAAAAGTATTCGAAAAATGCGAACGACAGGGGGAGATTGTGTGCAGGTCGACGAAACCGCTGAAAGAATGTGCGATTGCAGCTGCTCAAAAAGTGACCCGGATCGGCCAGTCGTCCGTTGGCACAAGCACGAGGATCGCGTCGGATCGCGTCGTCCAAACTTTGTCCGGTTGGATTTTTTACACGCTACGGAAGTAGGACGTGCGGGGAGGGAAAAACCTGAGCATGCAGTCACCGGAACTGTAGGATTTATCACGAGCACGACTGCGCACATGCGTGGTCGTGGTTGTCGAGAGCTCTGCAAACTGAGAATTTTTGCGATTGAGCTGTCCGCTCCGCTTTGAAAGTTTTCTACAGCAATTTCTATAAAAGACTTTTACGCTATTTTTTTCTTTTTTCTTTTTTTTTTTGTATAACAAGTTTCAAAAACTGGATGACCGACATGCATATTTATATTGTAGCTCGACAGCTGTTACTTCCAGATAGAAACGTTTCGTAAAACCGTTTCCATTGATGTTAAACATTGTATAGAACAAAACGCGACAAAAGATCGCATGTTCAATGAAATGCGAAATTTATCTCTCAAGCAATAAAAATTATTATTAATAAAAATAAAAATTATATTCTCTCTTTTAATATTAATATAATTTTTGTTAACATTTTTATATTAATATTAATATAATTTTTATTAAGTTTTTTTATATTAATATTAATATAATATTTATTAAGATTTTTATAACTTATTTTTTATCGCATTTTATATCTGATTACGATTGTTTTATTCGAAACTATTTAATTAACCAATTAATATCAATCAATTAATTTATAACTTCCCATCAAAAAGATAAAATTTCAAGATTAAAGATTAATATCTAACAATGAGTAATTAAGATTACGCTTAGATCTTGTTTTTTTATAATAAATATGTTGCTCAAGTTTAATGTTGACTTAACGTTTAATTTATTGTTTGAGAAATAATACAAAATGTTCAGAATAATGGATAGTTCAAAACGACGTCACATAGACATAATTTTATTTTTAGTGCAAGACGCATATCTTGATCCAAGCTGCGGTTGCGATTGCTCGAAATTTCGAAATAAGTATTAATATCGTTCAACTTATGTACACCAATGCGAACTTTTTCCATCGCATTTTGCACAGAGAAGTGAACAGATTGAAGAAAAGAAAAGAAAAAAAAAAAAAAAAAAAAAAAAAAAAAAACGGAAGACAGCGGTAATCAATCGGGAAATTCGTTTCACTGTAACCGACCAACTGCGAAATAGCTAAAATTTCCTTCATCCAAATTGGCTCACGGGTTCTATTCTTTTTTCTCTTTCAGCCTTCCTTTTTTATCTTCGTAGTAACGTTTCAAGCGGATATCGGTAATATGGTGTGCGACTGATTTAAGTATAAAGTAAATCCGTCGATGTAATATTATATGTAAATACGAGTAAAATTCCTCAGCTGTACAAACCCTTCAAATTAAAATATTACAACTTTCATTGGCGACAGAAATGTTTGATTTAACTTTTTGATAAGAAATATCTCGTTGAGTTCTTAAACCCTGAGCTTTAAGTTAGGCTTTGTGACAAATAATTCAAATTTTTGTTGAGATTTTTGCAATAAATCTTCAAATAACAAATACATCAAAAATGTAATCTAAATGACAATCCATTTGTTACAAAATTTTTATGTGTGCTATAAATATTGTAACGTTTTTATTGCAATATTGTAACATTATTTTTTTTTTTTAATTTATATAAAATAAATGCTGTATTTTCGCTATTCAGAGATATCGTAATTTTCCAATAGTAATTTTTTTTTATTCGTCTGCTAACTCGAGATTTTTTTTTTTTTTTTTTTAACAGGATATTAAATATTTCTCGGTTAACCGATCGCGATTCTGTAACAAATCATTTTCAAATATTTTTAGTCTATCGTAAAATGCAAATTCCTTTCAAAGATATTTGAATGCCGTATAACGTACTATGAATTTCCCTTTTGATATCTCAAGACGTCCGAGACAAGCTTCGTTCGATTCTTTTGATGCCAATGTATTATAGACATATTGCATATATGTGCTCACATGGAAAATTCGCTCTACACGTACATATAACTGTCGTATGACAGTGTTAGGCACGATTGGTACATACGTTCGACTGATAACGTGGCAGTGTGAAACGGCGGTTGATAAGGATGATATAGGACTCGGAACGATACCGGTGATAAGAGAGGATCGGTTGCGACTCGTATCAGGATTTCTCGTTGCAAAACGATTAATCCTTACAACGACACTCTATAAGGTAATCCTATCGAATAATTAGATCTTAGGAAATATGATAAGATCGGCATTATATATTGAGCTGGCGGCTCGTCTATGATTAATGAAATTATTTACATGATTCGTATGTGTGTCCAAGCGCTTCGCCCTTCTTTCGAGATATTAATCCAAAATACAGACTGTAAATGCATTAAAGAGAAAAGGAATAGCTTGCAATGTCATTTTTACTGTAATAAAAAATTAAATATTATTCTTAAAAATTTTTTTTTTAAATTAAATATTAGATATTATATTTATTAATATAATTAATAAATTTTTATAAGTTTCTTTGTGTTCTATGTTTTAAAACATTACATAAAGCATTGGAATATTAAAATATTTTAGAGCCTAGAACTTATTTATTATTTTAATAATTTATTATAATTTATTATTTTAATAAACAATATATTAGCGTAAAAAATACAGGAATAAAAAAATTGAACTCTTATTGTTTATTAAATTATAATAAATTATTAAATAAATAATAAATTGCAAAATAATATATATATATATATATATATATATATATATATATTTCTTTTTTAAAATGTAATAAACCAATATTCTCATTAAATTAACATTTTTGTAGAAATTTTCAGTTTATGTCGAATAATTTTTATAATATTTTTAACTAATTTTGCATTGTTAAATACATTATATATCAAGAACTTTGATTTCGTTAAAATTTAGTTCCATACAATAAAACTTAATACAACAAGCTATTAATTGCATTTAATTTATATTCTCTCTCTTTCTCCCTTCCTTTATCGAGAGAAACAATATTCTCTAGTGGCAGTAATAAGTTTGACGGAAACATCTCCGTGTAATAATCTTAGAATTGATGAAAAGTTATATCTGAGTCATTATTATGCTATTTATTCTTGGTTATTGTAATAGACAAGTCTGACAATTGATCTACTGACCAACAAGAGCTGAGAATGAACGAACGAGAGAAGAAGTACCGATCGTGCCTAATAATCACAGGATGTTTGCAGGACATTAATTAAGCGTCTTTGTTCTCTCCTCGCACGTTGCTCATAATCTTTCCTTGAGTATTGAGGAAAAATGTACGAATTACAACGACTCTCGCGACAGCCACGTTCGCCATCTCCGTAAATCTTCGATTGAGATTTAATTAGTCTCTGTCTACCGCCTCGGCAAAATATTAATAAGATAACAAGAAGAAACGCCATATTTACATATAAAAATATATCTTATCGTGATTGAGTCTATGTATATTTCATATATGTATATGTATATAATGTATTGTATAGATAAAACTTCTCTTAACGTACGCTGCGATTCGTTTGATACGTTTCCACACATCACAAGTTTCTTGGAATAATCTGATGTACAATAATTTCGATAGGTAATGCGGTAGCACAGAAATAGAATGGTCCAATTTGGAGAATGTCCGATATTATTCGATCCCCTTGGTTTTATTTGACGAAAATTACAGTCTTGATTAAATAATCATCGTGACACATAATAATAAATAATAATAAATAATAAATAATGAAAAATAGCATAACCATAATATTTTTATAATCTTAATCAAGGAAATTTGCCTTAATGAAGACAAATTGCAGATTTAATTATTTTTGCATTGAGCACAACAAACAAAAAAAATATTTTTAATTATAAAAATTATATAGTAATACAAAGTACACACGGAAAATCTTAAGAAATAAAAAAAATATTAATTTGTTATTGTTGATAAAAAAGCAATTTTATAAAACAAAATTTATTTATTTTTGGCCACATAATAAATTAGGGTTTTAAGAATGTCTCTTATAAGTTTTAACAAAAAATATTTTTAAATAGCGGCGTTGCAACTGTGCCGTGGAGGTCCACGCGCGTAGCTGGCGATTAGTTTATCTCAGTTATAATAAATCTAAAAAAAAAAAAAAAAATTTTTGCTTATTCGTGAATAGTGTGACTACAATGTAGCGTACGGATTTTTTTTTTCTATTAATGGGAAAATAACGGTGTGCCAAAGAAAAAAGAATCAGATTTTTCATAGAAATTTGACAAGAACAAAATTAATAAAAAAATAATTAATCAACTCGTCGGAAAAATCGTACGCTACGTTGTAGCCATACATATGTGGCCAAAAATAAATAAATTTTGTCTTATACTTTTGAATTTACAAATTTAAAAAAATAAGAATTTACAAATTTTTTAAAATTAATAAAAATAATTATTTGTCGAGCGGTCAGGGTGATCAGACCCCTTAAGATTTAAACAACTTGGAATCATAAGTCTCTAAATTATAATGTCGATGAAAAATTAAAAAAAAAATTAATCTCATAGATTAATTTATATCACGGGTTAGAATATTGTCGCTATATAAAGCAAATCGATTATTGGTTTCATCATCCTCGGATAAAGGCTTTTTAAACAACATGAAATGCACTTTACAGTAGAAAAAAAAAATGTATTTTAAATGCAATTAAATATTCCGTGAGAGGCTACAGACCGAACCACTTGTGCGAAAAATTGCACGCCTTTCTGTTAACTAGGTCGAGCCTTTGGTTTGCTTTTAGCAAACAAGTAACGAGTCCTCGTTGGCACTTACGTCAATACGTATATTGCGAATATTGGATAGTTCGCTTTGAATAGTAAAGAAATACACGCCATTGCCATTGAAATAACTAATAGAAAGAAAAGAAAAGAGGACGGTACTTGGTCGGCAAAAAAAAAAAGGAAACATCCTTCTCGGCTATATCCAAATTGGACCCATCCTCTTTTCCATATTCTGTACATGGTGTCCCGAACGCTGCACGCGAGAGTACATTTCTTTTCAGTATACTGTGAAAGTACCATCTGTACTTGTTACGCAGTACATGCACTCCATCGAAAAAGACTCCATTAACAAAATATTTATTTTTCCACTTTTACTGGATCTTTCCGTAAGACATTTCTACATCATTTATTATTATAAAGTAGCTCTAACTAGAAAAATTTTGAAACAAAAATTTGAAATTTCAAGTTTTTAAAAAATAAAAGACAAATTTAACTTGATATATCTCTGTTTACGATACATTTTTCACTAAAAAATATAAATTATACTTAAACATTAAATGCAAAAATGCACGGGTCACGTGCAACAATCGCGAACATCGCCTACGTGCATTAAAGATTATTAAAGTTATGATAGCCATTGAGCATATTTTTATTAATACACTGCATTTTTTTAAATTAAACAAATATTACTGTTATAATTAACGTAATCAATTTATCATTCTAAAAACAAAGCGAACAGTAAAACGGCCGCGTACTGTCAAAGTAATGAATGTAAATATAGCTCGATATATAATATAGAATTATTAATTCAAATTGTCGGCAATTGTTATAAATTTTATTAAAAATAGCGAGTTTGTTTTTTAAATAATTTGTTTAAAAAAATAATAAAATGATATAGAATTATCTAACACAGTATGTATCTCATTATCGACTCAGATATGTCAAAATTATAAATTAACATTACATTTTTCTCGCTCAATTAAACTCTCAATTTATCTTCTTTAACATAATTTTATGCACTTTCCTCTTACGTCAT
Organism: Cataglyphis albicans; assembly: GCA_038406275.1. NCBI lineage: Eukaryota > Metazoa > Arthropoda > Insecta > Hymenoptera > Formicidae > Cataglyphis > Cataglyphis albicans. Next base: position 14,721,730 of record JBCAUJ010000001.1, read on the forward strand.
GATTGCGGAGAATTGAATCTCAGATACCACTGTGCTTACTTTCAGGACACCCTGTACAGCTACATCTGTCCGCACATCTTTTCGGCATCGTTTCTCGGACTCGACTATTGCTTGAAAGTTATAACAAGGTTGTGCAAGTTTATTCGGCCGAGCGCAAGATCCGCGTGCGGCATATTCGTTAGTTTCGTTTACGTTCTTCCACGTGTATCCCAACTAATCTGGCTTCTCTCTTCCATGCTTCTTTTCTACCCCCTTTCGCTTCATTTCGGCGTGGTGCGGCGAATGGCGCACAAATAATTCACGGCACTATTTTGAGTGTAGAAGCACTTCTAAAGGGAGTTCCGCGGAATGAAATTGCGAGTAAGAGAGTAAGAGAGAAAGAGAGAGAGAGGGGGGAGGGGGGAGGGAGAGGGGTGGGAGGAGGGGGGAGGGAAAAAGGATGGTACGGGAAAACGTCTTTTCGTCGTTTTGCATCCACGATGCGTTTGAAGGTCTTTCTCAATAATTCAACGACGCGCGATGATTACTGATGCCTGAGTAAACCGATAAATGCGTCGCTGTGTGTTTACTTCCGATATTTGAGACGTGACGTAAAGTTATCTATTTTTCAAAAAGCAGTCATGCGAGCCTTAATGATCAAAGGATCATGTGAACATTAAATAATTAATCCTCTTTGTATGTATCACATAAATTTTTTTATAGCTAAAGTATTTTTTCTTTTAGGGATTAAAGCGCACTGGAAATTTAATTAAAAATGAAAAAGCAACATAAAATAAACAATAAAATTAGCATGAGAAAAATGAGTATTGCAATGCAAGTGTTATTATCTGAAAGCAGTAGATTTTTACATTTCTCTTTTCTTGCACTTGAAGTTTTTATCGTCTATCAAAAAGAGAACGTGAATAGCTTTGTGTAAAAGAGAAGTTTCAATTATATTTAATTTTATCTGAATTTTTTTTTTTTTTTTTGAAAGGCTGTTGCTGTAAAGTGACTATTCCATATAAGTGTTACGATTAATTATAATAATTGAAGAAAGGTACTTCATTTTTTTGTACACAAAATATAAAAAAAAAATATTAAAAAACATATAAAAACATAATTAATATAAAAATTTTTGTGTATTATTTTTTTCTTTTTAAATTTTCATGTACATGAGAATGATATTTAAATTCCTTTGCTTTGTTTTGAAAATTAAAAAGCAGCCTGATGAAAACTTCATCGCTTTAAATGAGTTGGGCGATAATTTGATTGATAATGATTTATTGTTTACTGTTAATTATTTTCTACGTTATATTTTATATTGCGTTGAATCAGTTAAATATAGGATTTTTTTTTGCAATGGCAAAACAGCCGAATTTCCTGTCGCGATATTTCTTAATATTTAGTATGATCCTATCATTTTCGCTGAAATAACGCTTACAATAAAAAATTAATATACTCGGTAAAAATATTTGATAAATTTTTTCTCAAAACAATATAGATTAAATTTATAAGATATCTCAAATTAATTGCAATAAATCCAAGTAATCAGTGTTCGTCAATTAAAAATGCACAGTACGTTTTGAAATACTCGATAGTAAATAATGGAAATATTTCGATAATTTACTAAAAAAAACACACATTTATTATACGTAATTTGTTAAAGATATTTTACAAATACTTTATATTGTGTAATAATCGAACTTGCAATAAACCATGAATCATTATTATTACATTTTTAATAACGGTAGCTGTAATTACGTTGTGTTCACGAAGTATATTTTAAACAAGTTCATCTCAGCCATTATGTCAAGCTTTTGAGAAAATAAAAATTTACGTCAAGAGAAGGGCATTTCCTCGTAGATAAAGTTCTGAAGGATACTATATTGCAACCTGTCATTGGCTTCGCCATCACAGCACCCCGTCTTGTCTTATCGACACGCGGATTTTCCTCACCATCAGACGACGATGAGCAAAAAATGTCCTCGATTTTTCACAAACTTATCTCAACGAAAATAACTTAACGAACTGTACACAGAGTGGCCCACTTTTAATAAATTTTTACCTCGACGAAGAATCTTCCATTCACTATCTTCTCGAGATTGTTAGGGGTTCCTGCTATGATTTTCATCCACTACTTTGTTCTCCATTCGGAATCGTTATAGTACTGCAGATAGCTGCCGATGCTCGAGCTCCTCGAGATTTTGCATTCGCGGAGACGTGCGCCGTGCACTGTAAATCTTCGCGACGCGAGATATCGCACGGTATTACGCGATCATATCGAGACGAGATCGGATCGATACGATTTTACCCGCACCAATTCAGCACCGATCGAGGTGATGATGTGTAATCGGGATGATGAGTGCACAATCCGCCGCATCATTGCACTGAGCTGCACCGTTGCATCCGTGCACGTGGCACCTGCCTGTCCGTTGCGACGTGCAAGTGCATCCGGAACAGAAATCCAGACACGGGTTGAAATGATCTGTAAAAGAAGATGACATGATGTTTGCATGATGTTTTATCATGTTGAGACATACTGAGAATGGTATGAGTAAAACAAATCAATCTGTAATAAAGAAAATTAATATTTACATTATTATTTCCTTATCTTAATATTTAAGGATGTTCTGGATGTACAATAGGAGCAAAAAATTGTCAAAATTAAAAAAAAAAAACATGTTTCTTATGTTTATACTGCTTGAAAAATCAAAAAAATAAATCCGAGTTATGAAAAAAATTTAAGTATCACAAAATAATATGGATTTTGACGTCTTCGTAAAAGAAAATAGTTGTAATTAATATTTTTCCTAATTTATGGCAAAAACTTTTGATCGTGAATATCTTCTAAAATCAACTGCAAAAAGCAATGAAAAACGAGTAATTTGCAGAAAGAGAAAAAGACAGATAATATTTTTCTACAATTTTTAGTAAATAACTTTTAAACGAATTAGTGGATCAAAATCAAGTTTTGCACAAATGTTTATTAGAATTTCCTCAATATATGTGAAAATTTTTATTTCATTGGTAATATTTTTTCTTTGTCAAATTTGTCAATAAGTGTTACAATAGACGATTTTCCATAAGAATCAATATCAAATAGTAACTTTCAATATCAAAATCAAATAGTAACTTTAAATTTAAATAACTTCCAAACCATTAAGAGAACTGTGCTTAGTTTTTGCACAAATATTCAGAAGAAATAATAGAACAATCTATGAAATTTTAATGCTTTTGTTAGTTTTGATATATGTCACATACATCCTTAACAATGTTTGTTTTATAATTATACATTGTTTTATAATTATACATTTAATAAACATTTCGTATTTTTTTTCTAGATACAAGAAACATTCTGAAGAGATTTTCTGGATATAGTCGCGGAATTTCTTGGCTTGCATTTGCATTTATTAATTAGAAAAATTACAGAGGTATTGTTACAAACTTTGAGACAAACATAAAAGCGAGTATCAAAAGCATCAAGAGCTCGCTTTTTCTAGTTAAACAAACTTGCGTTACGTGCGACTTTACTGTATATCTAAGATCCAGTCTTATTTATATTTTAATGGCAAATTCTTTGATAAATTTGCGGCCAGTTTTTTGTTACCGCGATTCAACGCGAGACATTGAATTTTTTTATCTTGTTTTTTTATACTATTTTAATAAATAATTGTTTTAATGTAAAAATATTAATAAACACTACATAAAGCTATAAAATAAAAACTTTCGTCTCTAAATTAGTTTGTTCAAAATTAATTCTCGTACAGTCAATTTCAAATTTAAGATATCGACAGTTTAATAGAAAATTGGTTCAAGAAAGTTCAAGAAAATTTCTCTCTCTCTCTCTCTCTCTCTAAAAAAAGTATGGTAATGTTTGAATAATTTATATAACGCGTAATTAAAAAAAAAAAAAAAAAAAAAAAAAAAAAAAAAAAAAAAAAAAAAAAAAACCCCCCCCCCCCCCCCCCCCCC
>JBCAUJ010000001.1:14725780-14752372 GCA_038406275.1 Cataglyphis albicans
AAAAAAGAAAAAAAAAAAAAAAAAAAAAAAAAAAAAAAAAAAAAAAAAAAAAAAAAAACTATCTTACATCCGTGTCATCACTCCATCTTCGCCTATCCTGCGGCGCAATCATTTGCTTTCGCGAGAAAAATCGTGTACCACGAGCAAATGCTTCCGGGGGGGAAAAAAAAGCTTGTATTATCATCGCCTTGCTCGGCGCATTTGACTCACAGAAAAGATTGCTTCCCTTAACCGTTCCCTTCGCCCGGCGATTCGGTCGCGAAGACCGCTGTTTACGCGATCGATGGTAATGCGCGTGCAAGAGCGTTACATTCGCTCACATCGTGGATGAGAATTATATATTAGAACGATGGTAGGGTGTGGTGGATGAGCGGCTGTATAGAGTTTAAGTGCGTTTCATTTGAATATATTAATTATTCATTTTACATGCCGCGGTAGCTGGCGTATCGCGTTAATCCACGTGCGATTACCGAGTATGTTGAGCACGATTCCGCGCCGATCGCAATTCATTGCTCGCACGTATGCATGGCAAAATCATTTGCGCAGCGTCGATGATAAACTGGTGCTCCGATTAATGAATCTTTTCCTTATATTTACGATCATTTCTGTTTCTAGGGGGGAGGGGGGAGGGAGGAAAAGCCTTATGGTGTTTCATATGCGACTACATTTCACTTAAGAATCAATCGAAATATATATTATATATTTTTTGCGTTTCAAATAATATTATTTTAAATAAGATACAAGTATAGTTTAAAGGATTGTGTATGGATATGTACATTTTAATATAATATTCTATTATTTAATCTATTATCAAAAGGTATTGTCAAAACAAAGAGTTTTTGAATACGCTTTTGTATATCTCTATTAATGTAACAATAAATAATTTAAAAGCCTTAAAAATCAGTCCTAAGTTTTAAAACAATTTGAAAATATAGGTTTTTTTATCTCAACTTTCTATTTCAAGTTTTGCTTAATTTAAAAAAAAAAACTCTTATTGTATATTGAGATTCTTCTTTCTTATAAAAAAATATAAATATAATTTAATAATAATATATATAATTAATGAATTTTTTTAAGTCAATTAATTTTTAAATTATTCATTGTAATGTATTCAGTGCAAAATTTTAAGCGAAAAATTTTAATTTATTTTTATTATTTGATACTATACATAGTATTTTATGAATACATATATTATATTATAATAATTATATTATAATAATTATTATATTATAATAATAATTATTTTTTTTTATAATTATTATTATAATTATTGTTGCGAGTTAAAACATGTCTTAAATATAAATTTCAATTGTGAAAAATTGCATAATATAAATATTGCAATATTGATACGCATATATTAACCATCCCAAATTAATAATCCCATATCAAGACCAATGAAATTTATTCGCCATATGTGAGTTATTTATTAATTTATTAATTATCATTAAATACTTAGAATACATTATACTTGTGTGACAACGTTACGAATAAGTTTCAAGATTTAATACGCTATTAATATCCAAGTATGTATGCATATGTAATACAATATTATCGGCCGACGTTATAAACATTTGTAACGTATATAGCTTAGTAATCTATCAATATCATTGTAAATTAATTTCGATTGGTAGTTAATAAATGCACCGGACAGACCTTTAGAAATACATCATATATTATGCTATACTGTAATTATCCGATAATTACGCCCGTAATACGCCGTAGTAGTATATCTATAGTAAACAAATATATCATCAATCTCCCAGTCATCCCAAACCTCGGTTATCGATCACTTTAAGGCGATGCATGATAGTATTACCGAATTTATTCATCTGAGTTTCTTTTTTATAATATTTTCTTGTCTACATCAATAATATATCTGTATTGCAAAAATTATTTTTTTTTTTTTTTTGTAATAAATAACATATAACATGCATATAATTAAAAATGTGTAAATAAACCTATAATTGTCAGCTGATAAATCTGTAAATAATGCTGACTCAGTTATATTATTTTGATATGTTTTTTTCATTGATATAATATTCCAATTTATATGCAAGAATAATTTAAAATAATTACTAGAAAAATGTAGCGATTGATATAACTTTATCTTTAACGCGATTCAAATTTCGTCATTAACATATTTTCTTCCCCATTTGAATATTATCAAATTAGATATTATTGTTACACGGCGTAGGGAGAGAAGATTTATTTTCAATATAAAAGATAATTCGGGATCGAACGGGTTAATACGCTCTACAGGCAATTTCAGGCGTTCTATTCTTCGCGGTTCATCGATGCGTCACTCCCCGTTATTCCGCGTCGCCGAAGATCGTTCGCAAAATAAGTTGCTCATATATCCGCGATATCCGCGAAAGCGGAAACCATTTTTTCGCACGCCACTGCGTCGCGCCGCTCGCTGCTGAAAATAATAATATATCCGCGCGAGCGTTGTCCCTTCGCGTCGGAGGGAATGGTACCGATATAAAATGCAAAAAATAAATTTCGATTACCTGTGCTGAAGTGAGAAAAAAAAAAAAAAAGGTGGTAGATATGCCGCGCGGATATGCGATCGCCGGGTTACAAACGGATAGGGCAAACAGTTCGCGGTCCGCGCAATGTATAATAGATATTATTTAAATCCTGCGGTTCGCGCAAAAGACCAGCACGTTGTGGCTCGCTTGGATATTGATATTATTTCGTTTTGCTGCAGCGTGAATGTGAACGGAAATAGGAATGAGAGATTATTGGTAGCAGTGTCATGTACGGGGTGCTCCACAAACTACCTTCAATATCTTCCAATACTTTACTGATACATTTTTTGATAAACTCCCTTACGCGCAAATATAATTATAAAATTGTTGAAACAAGTAAAAAATTGTACAAATTAAAAACTTGCACGTGGCTTCCTCATAATTTTATTTCCTTTTTTTTTTTTTTGTAATATAATCGTAATCGTAATTACAAATCGGAATGATATCAATTTCCGAGACTCTAAAATAGTTTTGCCAATCATAATTTTAATGATATTCTATTCATATAAAACAATTTAATTTAATATTTAAAAAATTTGCAGAAATTAGGTGGTTAACAAACATTTATTAAAAAATTCAAAATTTCACAAAAAATGAATTGTTTCAACAATTCTAATCAAATTCTATATAATACCAACCATGTTTTAATAATACTCTATTAATATTCAAATATTTAGCCCGTTATCTCAAAATTTGATAAAGTTAGAGCAACCACATCTCTTTTTTTTTTTTTAGAAAAAGTCAAAATCTTATAAAAAATGAATTCTTTCATTCTTATTAAAATCAACATCAACTATTCTTTAATGTTTTATCAATATAAAAATATTTAGCCTGATATCGCAAAATTTGTTGAAGTTACAGCATGCACATTTATTGAAAAATTCAAAATTTCATAAAAAATAAATCCTTTTACCAATTCTCATCAAATTCAATACCAACTATCCTTTAATGATGTTCTATTCATATAAAAAAATTTAGACAAATATCTCTAAATTTGTGGAAGTTAGAACAACACTTTTTTTTAAAGAATTTAAAATTTTATAAAAAATAAACCCTTTTATCGATCCTAGCCAACCGCAATACCAATCAACCTTGAATGATATTTTATTCATATCAAAAATTTTAGCTCATCATCTTAAAATTTACGGCAGATAATCGAACCACGTCCTTTGGTGCACATACAAACATACATACACACATACTCGACATTTTGTAAAAATATGTTTTCCCGACGTTTTAGAACATTCTAAACACATCAAAATTAAAAAAAAAAAAATTTCCATAAAAACAAGGCCTCTATGAGGAAGCAACATTAATAAAACATTAATTAAAAGTAATTTTTAAGAAATTTAGAAATGTATTTAAAAATACATTTTGTTAATAAAACGTTGATAGTAATACGTTTTCCAATTTATTTCTTCTAAATTTTATTTAGAAATAAATTTATTACAAGAAATAAATTATAATAAACTTTGAATTGGAAGACATTATAAAAAAAAAAAATTTAAATGCCATTAAAAAAAAAATTGCGTTGACTGATCTTGTCAGATTCCCAGTACATAGAATCCAGATATTTGGAGGACATATGCAGTTAAAAAGATTGTGAAAGATCTGGGATATTTTTGTACACAATAAAATATGTATACGTATATGTACATATATGTACATATAGTCATCAGAGAATATGCAGACATCGCAGCCGGCATATTATAGTATATTTCGTATCAACGAACATGGCTGATTGTACGTTTATCATCGTTTTATTGATATTGTATGAAAAGAGCTAATGAATAACTGTGATATAAAAAAAAAGAACTATGGTTGTCAAATTTTGCAAGAAATGTTTTATTGCGAATTCTCTCTCCACAAATTGACGAAAAATTCAATAAAAAATTCTATCGGTTATTTATGATTGTATTCAATAAAATGTTTTACTAGCTATTTTATTGTAAATATATTAGCAATAATTTATAAGTAATGTATTTAAATTTCTTACATAATATTTTTGTCATCATAACATTACACTTTTTTGTTAATTGAAATTGTAGCCATTTTACATCAAAACTTTTTTGAAAAAAAAATTATGTATAAAAATGTGAATTAAAATGTATCAAACTAAAAATATGATTTGACATAATTTAAGGTAATATAATTTAAATTTATGAGTCGCACTATATATCTACTCTACATATTTTAATATAATAACACATACATTAATGATTATTAATAAAATATCGCAAGCAGTTTAACAATTTTAATTGATTTTTTCAATTTGAACATTATAAAAAATAAGCTATACAATCAATATATAAGTTCTTAAAATACATTAGAAAAATATATGAAAATAAATATCAGAATCAGAGTATCCTGTTAATAATAGTATAATATCCCCTACTATCTAATGGCGTAAGCATAAAAATCGAGTTGCTCTTTAAGCGGATACACATTTATGAAAGCGTTCGATACTTTTTATCTTACTTTTAACTGACAGATAACTGAAACGAACATCGTTAGGGATTTGTCAGCGCGCGGATACGATAAGCGTATCGAGTATCTATCCGTGCATTTTTACTCTTTCACGTTTCAAGTTTCTCTTTTTCTCTGTCAAACAAAACAATAGAGCAATATATGCGACGAATTTTTCATTAAATATAACTGATATCTTGAATTAGTTCCATATTTCAATTTCAATCGAGAGAAAGAGAGAGAGAGAGAGAGAGAGTATTCTTTCTTTTTAATTCATAATATTTCTGTATGTGAACAAAAATATTCGTACAGATATTAAATTTTAATATTATTAAGGCCAATGCATTTAATTGTGAAGTAATAAATAAATAAAGTAATAAAATGAAATGCTTTAATATTCGATAACATCCAATTCTATAACAAAAGGCAGCATTTTTTTTTTCAAATTCTGAGATTTTCGAGATAATTCAAGCAATAGTCATATAATTAATTAAAAATTAATTCTTTGTATAATTAATATTTAAGAATAATCATAATGTAATCAAGCATAATATGTCAAATAGAAAAATGTACTTTTTTAATACCTGATTTTTAATCAATTATTATAAGACATAATGAGAAATAATAAAAACAAATTTGTGATATAATAAAATTTATGAAATTATGCATCTACAAAAATATAAAAGAAGAGAAATATATAAACATAATTTTTTCAATATAATTGTATACATAACGCAAAAATAATAGCCTTACGTATTAATGCAATCATTAATGTCGCGTAATCAAATAGCTGTCACAATATGCGTGTGATTCTATTTGTTAACTGTCAAATAATTTAATAATTTGCATGTATATTATTATATATTTCATTTAGGTCATCGTCATGAAACTCGATAATAGATTAATAATAACTCTGATTACACAATCACTGCTCTATTGGCTAAATTTCAAATTATTCATATGGCGTGTCATATTTCCCCTCTCGCTCAAATCGTGCACTTTTTTTTTACACGTACATACGTACGCTCTTAATGAATCCAATGAACACTTTGCAGTTTTATTGATTCTCCGTTCGTGGTGCTCGACTATTTGGACTGCGGCCAAGCGCGGCAAAAAGAATTCGCGCGTTTGAATATACATGGAAAGCCGCCGTGTTTATTCGTTAAACGGATGAATTCGTTTATCAGCGCGAGCACCGGTTAATTTGAAACCGGAAACCTTCTGACAAATAACCTCCTGGCCGCTCTCCCTACCCCTCGCCCGTCGCGCCAATAAAATCGGTTAATCACTTCGATAATCGATGAGCCGTAACCAGCAATTAGACCATTATTATTGACAAACGATGTGTCACAAAATAAATGGCAGTCTTTATGAATTCAAGAGACGGATGGTTTACTGAGAGACCGATTTCGGGCAATATATTGTCCCGGCATTAATAACTACTAGGCAGTTAGCTATTTGTTGTATTACACATCGCGAAAGTTGAGCGTGGAAAATATATTACATGACATAATCATACAATGCGAACGTGGCATAAATCTCTATGCATAATACGAAGCATAATACGCCATGTTTTGGGGATTTAATTAATTAATGCTGTTAGTTCCTCGATTCTTTTCGTTAGATTTCAGTTAAACAAATACGATTTTGTCTCATTTTGTGGAACACTCGTATTTGCAAACGTAACAAACCTGCTCAAAGAGGACAAGTGTTTATATAGGGTGTCCCAAAAATTTTGACACACCCGAAGTGTCAAGGTAGATTGGGCCGAAACTGAGTAGAAGAGTCCTGTACAATTTTTCTCTATAACTCTTTAGAAAAAAATTATTATTGAGTAAAGTCTGACCAATCATCGCTGATTTTTAGTCAAGCGCACGTTGGTGAGCCACGCGCCTGATAGTGTGCGTGAGCGATCAGCTGTTACAGCGGCGCATCACTACCAGGCGCGCGGCTCACTGACGTGTAAATCCGATTAAAGATCGGCGCTGTCAAAATTTTTAGGACACCCTGTATATACATAGACAAAGGAAATTTTCATCAATTAAACATATAAATATTTGAAACATTTAAGTTCATAGATGCTCCAAAGACTGATTAAATATTATATTCGCCAATTGGCGTTATAAATTATATCAACAAGAGAGAAGTGGAAGTAACAAAGAGACAAATTCGACAATCCGCTTGTTAATGACTGCAAGCAGCCGAAAGCAAATCTGATTCGCTTAAAATCTACCGCACTGAAGAGCTGTTTTATTGACATTTCGCAGCGCGATAGATTCGTTAATCGCGTCGGCACAGAAGAATAGATAATGAAACTTTAATCAAAGGTGAAATAATTTATGAATTAATACACATTAAAGTTCTTCTCCCGATGATCGAAAAATTTCGGTGCCGAATTATCGGATCGGTATAGAAGCACGTAATTTATTGCATAAAGCAGAAAATGTCTATTGAATTATTACTGATTTTTTAGCTCATTAAGGGCATTAATTTTCGCTTAATAGAAATTTGCGATCAGCTATTAAATCGATAATTTTTCATCAGATTTTCTATCCAGAATGTTATATTTATTTCTATAATATGCGTGTATATATGCGCCTCAATTTTTCTGATATCTCATACATTTACGGCTGCTTATTCATTTTATATAAAATTAAGAACTTTTTTTAATTGAGGATTTTAATCGCGTTTAACGAAGGATAAAAGTAATATCGCCACGAATTGTACTGTTTCGACAGGAATTATTTTTAAACATTTTTTTCTTTATTTTCTTTTTACTACACTCATACACTCGCACACATATTGAGATTGGACGTTTTAACCGAGGCAGTTATCCAGTTGATAGCTTAAGCGGAAGTCGGAGTAGACACGTTGAGGGATTTAATGCTAAATCCGCTTTATGTAGTTTGGAGCAAGTAATTGGCATTTGCCTCATGCTAATTGACAGTTCTGCATCGTATCTTTGCTGCAAAAATGTAAAAAAAAAAAAAAACGAGCTATAACGATATAACGTTACATTTTTTCTATATATTAATTCTGTTGATCTCAATGTATCATAAGCATACTTTTTTTGTACTTGCAAAAAATTTTACAATTCAAAGCTTTATAACACATCCTTGTATGCAATATATAATTAGTTTATTATTATGTTTTAATTTATAATTTAAATAATGCCATATCTTTTCTGATGTGTTTAAGCAAATAAAAAATTGGAAAACTTTCTTGTGTATCTCTGATTCCATAATTGATTTTAATATTCTTTATATTAATTATCAAATAAATAATTTATTTGATAAAACATAATATCAATGGCAAAATATAAAATAAATTATCTGCTTTCCAATTTTTTTTTATATGAAAAATATATGAATAAATTAATGAAAGATATTAATTTCAACAGAATAATTTTTTTATTCTAGATTTTTTTTTTACATACAATAGATAATGAAAGTAATCGACATTACCTTTAAAAAATCATTTTTAAAAAGTTAAGAAGAAAGAACTAAGAAACTATAAAAAAGCCCTTATCAGCAATTGCGTTGATTTTATATTTTATATTGCGTTGATTTCATATTTTCAGATAAAAATAAATCGCTATAGTCATGCAAAAACAAGGAATGAAAATTTAAAATTTTCTCCTACGAATAATTTTTTCTTAATAATTTTCTCTTAATAAATTCAGATTATTCTGAATGGGTTAACCGATAAGGCCTACGAAAAGTTTCCCATTTTTCAGAGAAATAGCGGCGGCGAGATTTTGCGAACGATTAAAATTTATGAAATTTGCTTGAACCAGCCTGCGTCCCTCGAGATAAGGCAAGACGTTGCGTAATTGGATTAAACCGATAAATCACGGCTCTTAAACTGTTTACACCTCAGATTGTGCCACTTTCGTACATTGTTTCCTTCTATCGCATCGCGATCGTAAAGATGAAGACCTCGCGTCAGTCAGATATAAGATATAAGACGTAAAGTTAGCTTGCCACACGGATTTTATTATATCATTTTTATTTAATGTCAAGTAAATCTCTGGAGCAAGTAACTAAAAATTTTCTGAATTTGCCATAAAAAAGATGTAGTAATTCTAATCTTTTTTATTTTAAGATTTATTCAATTATTATAAATAAAGATTAGATATTATAGAATTTATACAAGTATATTATATTTATGTCAAATTTATTTTATAAACAGTTTTATTGCATATTAATTTAGAGTACAAAAGCTTTTTTCTAATAATAAATTATGATAAATTTGTAATAAAAAGAAAAGAAATGTTCAATAAAATTAATAAATTTCAGCGAAATAGTAATAATAATAATAAGTATTAGCTAATAAAAGATAGCGTATAAATAAATTCCAATTTTCCGATTGCAGAAAAACAGGAATGCAGATGTATATTTAAAAAATCAGGTCGTCAATGTGCATACCGTTCTCGTTCGATGAAAATATTTAGTGCGTGCATTTTTTTAATTAAATAGAAGTGAGGACATGTATGTTTATGTTACGCGTGTGAGTGACATACTCGACGAATGCCGCGGCATAACGTCATTTTCAAATTGCCGGACGTCATGCACATGCCACATGTCATCGGATAATAGCGGACACCTGCCTTGCGATTTTATAACTCGATAGGTATGTTCGAATGAGGATATTTCCCGTGAAATAATTAGGTAACTTTTAGTTCAAAATATTATTTGAAACACGTGAAAAAATATTAATCCCAAGATCGCATACATTGCACATAAATAATAATTGTTTTATCAATGCGGAATTAATATCTTAACCTGCCTGTTTTCTTTTTAAAATCCTCAAAGCTTTTTATTTTGAATATTATTTTTTTGTATATGTTCGTTTTAAACAATTGCTATTTCTCGCCGAATAAATTTATTTCTTTTTACATGATAAAAAAAAGTAACGAATAATTATTCTTCAAGACATCTAAAATATACATGCTTTTCTAGTTTTCAAATTGCATAAAAATATTGCTCGTTTATGTTTTCAGACATTGATTGTTTCAAGTATAAACTCGTTAGCTCCTTGAAGTATAAAATCCTTGCGATAAGGATCATGCTGAACGAAATGCTCGCGAAGCGTTACGTTGAAGCGCTTGCGGAAAAAATTGTTCACCCGCATCGAATGCCGACCGCGAATTCTCCGAGAATGTGGTAAACGCGCGGAAACGATTCCACGACTCCATCTCGGCGATAGCATTAATCTCGCTTTGCAGATCGCGTGCGTAACGCGGTGCGGCGACGGTAAAGCCAAGCGCGGCATCGCGTCATATGCACACATACACACACACACACACACACATACGGCGAATTACACACGACGTCAGACACACTTCGCGATAGTGAAGGATGTCACCGGATTTAATTCGGCGGTTTGTCGGTGCTCGAGCGATCGAAACCGTACGTGCTCGTCGAGAATGACAGAAACAAGGGTGTCTCGGGGGTTCGCGGTCGGAGCGGCAAGGGAAGGGAAGCGAGGGAGAAGTTGGGGTGGTTGCCAGCGGGGGCGAAAAGGAAAGAGTATTATACGCCTCTCTCTCTCTCTCTCTCTCTCTCTCTGTCTCTCGTTGTGTGTTGTACTCGCGTATAACAACGATGTTTTGCGATGAGGGATGGACGGATGTGACGTCACAGGAGCTCACGCCATGATCTATGGCGGCTGATAATGAAAGCGCAGAGGTGAGAGATACCGCGGTAGAGACTATATCGTATAAGCTATAGTTTCCGCGGAAGCCGTCATACGGCAATGCCGCAGCATCAACCCCCCCTCACTCCCCTCCTCCCAACCCTCTGTTCCTCCACCCCCCCCTACCTCTCCTCCTTCCACCCCCCCGTATTCACCATCCCCGCGAATCTCCGGTTTCCTCCCGCGGTTCATCGCGAAATTATATCTTCACAATGGGGGATTCGACGCGGCGACGATAAAAGCTTGAATTATGAATATCGGTTAATTCGCGTTACGCATTCGAGGGCCGCGATATGGATGATTCGGCGTTACTTTATGATGCGGTTGCCGCGATCCCGTCGCTTCGATGCGAACGCGCGAAAACTTGCAATTATCGTTGGTACGCAACGCCATTCATTTCCCGATAACTAGCTGGAGCCTCTCGGTAATACGCAAGTGAAATCATCGTTGTCACGTAGTGGACAAGCGATAATACCGCGCAATAATTTTGCTAAATCTTGTAGCGTAATAAATTGTCGTAATAAAAAGAATTATGTATGTGCTAAAATGCAAGATCTTTCTGAAATGACTTAATTAATTGACGATCGCAAACATTAAAGATGTAAGGTCAAAGATAAATGCAGAACTTGACTTTATGTCACATTATTAAAGTAATTTTTAACTTTTTCACGTAAAAAAGGAAACCATAACACACACGGAGGTCTTTCGAGCAATTTAAGTTGGAGACATTTTAAGAATCCAAGCTCTCTTTCTCTCTCTTCGGTTATGCAACAATTATTTAAAAATTAAGGTCTTTTTCTATTAAAATAAATTATTAAAATAATTTATTTGAAAATGATATTATTCAATTATATATTGTTATAAATCATTCTTATATTTGTATTTCTTAATTTTGATACAAAGAGAAGTCTAATATTCTATTATCTAAAAATTTAATTATAAATATTTTAAATAAAATTTTTAATAAGAAAATTAACTTAATGAAATAATATTCTAAAGCGTAATAAATATATAAATAAACAAATAAATAAAATATAATAAAATATATACATACCGGATAAAAAAATATTCGCGGAATATTTGTACAAAGTAATATTTATTACATTTTGCAAGATTTAGTTTTACAAAAAGCTGTCATACATATCATATTGCAAAAAATTTTAGTAAAAATTTTATTTATTTTTATTAAATACAAGTTTCACGTTTAAAAATAAATTGGAGAGTCCCCATATGGTTGATTACTTCGATGCAATAATTAAATAAAAACAACTGTTTTTAATTTTTTAAATTATGTACGGATGCAGAAATAATTTCAAAGCATTCAATAATTAATATAACAAGTATACATTTTGTCTATAATTTAAATTGGAAGTTTATACACAGAGGTAAAATCATATAAATAATAAATGTTAGCTAAAGTTATGAATTTTCATGTTTGCAATACTTAATGTTTACAATTAAGCAAGTAATAATTAAACAAATAAAATAATAAAAATTATTCATTAAAGCGTAAATTTTGGCGCAATTTTATTTAAGCAAATTGTTTCAATTTGAGTCATAATTTTCGATAATTTAAGTCTGTGTCTAAAATATTTAAAATCACGGTAACATAATAATATAATAAACATAAATTAGCACTCTAGAGCAATTTTTTTCTCTATCGATTTATATTTTCCGAATAAACGAATAAACTTTTTTATTACGCATTTTCAGCTAAAGGAAATATATAAATATAAAAGAAGGTATTTAAAGATTGATTGTATTTTTTCTGAAATCTCGCAAAATATTTTACTTGCTGATTAATCAAATAATGTTAAAATGCGATTATTTAAATTTGTCAAAAAAAATGCCACAATCACCGTTCTAATAATACCTTCGAAGAATGTCGTCTCATTTTTTTGCTCTAGTTAGCCGTTTTTAATTAGTTAGTGTCCCATGTAATTACGTATACGATGCACGAGAAAAAAAGCTCATCGGCGAAACATCGGATTACGTGGCTCTAATAAAATTTCCGATAACGGCAGCGTGATTTCATTACCGGTCGAAAATGCCGGTGCTCGAAATAAAATTGGAAGTTATTAATATCGTTAAAACTTTAATCGAAGAGACTTTACATAATTAGCCGAAAAACTTTGGTATCGAAGGGAAACAGCAAAAAAGATTCAAAATGCATAAGCAATCATAGTAATTAGTATATGATATATATATATATATATATATATATATATATATATATATATGACTAAATAAAATACAAATAATTTTGTTTAAATTTTTTCTATTTTAAATTTTTCGATTTATATCTTATATAAAATTGTACATAATTAGAATAAAAAAATATAAATGCTAAAATTCTATTTATGCATTGCGAATCTGATTTGTTGGAAAATGTGCAATAAAAAAATAGTATGCAAATTTTTGCAAATATTATATATTACAAAAATCATTTTAAATATACGATACATATTTTGCGTAAATATATTTTTTAGTTCTTTAAATATCCGAATAATATTATTATTTATTTCGTTTTTTAACTAAACATTTTTGAAATAAAATCCTGTTTCCAATCCCAAGTTATTCAAAATAACATTCATGTCGATCGATTCGCTATCGTATAAGGGATTCCATATCTTCGAGAAGCCACGGTGATCCTCTCGCTCTTCTTTTCTTTTCTCGCGGAAAGATGTATATTTCGCGTTAACCCAGAAACTCTGTTGGCTCGAGCTTTTTATAAGTCGATGAGCTTCCTAAGAACTCATCTGAAACTAGGATTTAGACGGCTGCATTTATAAAAAGCAGACCAAGACTGTCAGAAAAAGAAAGACAACTTGTACCATGAGAAAACAAAGAGAATGGCAGTGTGCAAAAAAAAAAAAAAAACATGAAAAGGTATGATAAACTCGAAAAGATTGAAGGAAGATTTAACGAAGATTTTCCAGGAAAGCAAGAAGTTATTTTTGACAACCGCCTAAAGCGTTTTTATGAAGCATTATGAAAATTATTCAACTTGCAGAAGTAGTTCAGAATAATCATAACGTAAATGTGCGACATCTTAATTTTATTGCAACAATTCATGACGGCGTCATAACAATTTTCAACAGCGGTATAGGCTATTTTTGTACAAAATACGATATACCAATTTCGCGGCAGTGGATTATCGGGCATGATTATTTAATAATCTGCAAAGCAATTTCCAGAGTTCGCGAAATTGCGAGGTCGTTCATACTTTCACATTGTCGCATTATATTCGAAAGTTTCACGAGAAAGACAACTTTTCCTATTTTCATTCATTTACTTTCATATTTTTTCTGGTTAGCATTTTTTTTAATTATAAAAACAAAAAATAATTTTATATAAAGATAATAATTTTTTTTTTAAATTACAGATAAATTAATAATATTAAAAAATGTATTAGGTATTTATATGTTAAAAAATTGATTAAAAATTTATAATATTAAAGAACTCATTAGAATAACATCAGTTATAAAAATTATACCTACATTATATTTTATACGCATTGCGTGGTAAGAGTGTTTATGTAACTTTAATGTACTTTAAAATTTAAATTTTATCAAAATAGAAATAATCTCTCTTAAAACAAATAGAGAGAAGAGAGAGAGAGAGAGAGAGAGAGAGAGAGAGAGAGAGAGAAAATCTCTCATTAAGGTAAAAAATTCTGAAACTCGTTATAAGTAATACATATATCATTAATCCCGCTTTTCTCTTTGATATTTAAATCAGAAAATGTAAAGTCAGTAGTCATATTTTATGAGAATATATCTTGTATATATTTTTGTCAAAAGAAATATACGTTCCGACAAAGTTTGATAAAAACTTTTTCTGCTTTATCACTCACCTTAATATTGTCATCTAGTGAAGACATAGCTCATCGTCAGGTGAACCAGCCAAAGATTAAGAAACGCTCTCGAAACTCCGTTGCCGTCGTGCACGGCGGCTGGCAGTTCACCTGAAATTACGTCAGGGTTATTACATTTTTCGGTTAAAACCTCATTGTTCAATTTATCAAATGAGGCTAAGTGAAGAAATAATTTGTCAATGGCAGGCAGTAATTAAAGAGGAAAAAAACTCAATTAAATTTCTATTCCACATTTTTTAGATTTTTATTCTACAAATTAAGCAAATTATGTAATATATATATAATCTACAATAAAGAGAAATTGATACTTATGTCATATATCAAAAATATAAATTTTTTATTGAATACATCTTTCAAATCAAATAAATATATCTAGAAAAGTAATAGAATTTTAATTTTCACGATTAATGCATCTGTCATGTTTCCTGAGAAGTTCATTTTTTAAACTTAATTAGTTTTCTTCTTTAATTCTTTGCTTATCACGTTGACAAGATTGTTTATTGTAATAAAACCAGTGAAAGATTAATGTAAAACAGTTTAAATTCATAACAGTTTAAATTATGATATTAAATATCCAATTTTCGCACAAAGCTTGCGTTTTCTCGTCGACAAGAATACATTTGTCATCTCATTAATGGCTGTGTTCTATAGGTTTTCCCGTCAGATGCAAGCCGCTGCGGGTTGACATATTTTCGTGGCCTCCGTTTAATCGTTCTTCGAACAAGTTACATTTTCCAGATAATAGTTGAGGCCTGCGGGTTCTCGTGAAATTAAGCGACTCTTATTAATGGCTCTTACAACACTCGGCGCTTGGATGTCGCGACCATTCATTTATATATCCGAATACATAGGTATTCGCGATCTGCACCAGAATGCAATTAAAATATCTCTAAGATCAATAAAATATTTCTACGTCAATATTTGCAGTGTTTTTCATCGTAATTTTCATAAATTTTTATTTTAATTTGATAATTGAATTTAAAAAAAAAATTTTATTTATAAATTAAGAAATTTAGCTCCAAAATTAAGAATGTATGAAGGATGACATATATCGAAATACTAACAAAAGCATTAAAATTTCATAGATAGATTGTTCTACTAATTCTTCTGAATATTTGTGCAAAAACTAAGCACAATTCTCTTAATGATTTGGAAGTTATTTAAATTTAAAGTTACTATTGATTCTTATGGAAAATCGCCTATAGCACTTATTGACAAATTTGACAAAGAAAAAATATTACCAATGAAATAAAAATTTTCACATATATTAAAAAAATTTTAATAAATATTTGTGCAAAACTTGATTTAGATCCACTAATTCGTTTAAAAGTTATTTACTAAAAATTTTAGAAAAATATTATCTCTTTCTCTCTTTCTGCAAATTACTCGTTTTTCATTGTTTTTTTACAGTTTGATTTCAAAGGATATTCATGATCAAAAGTTTTTGCTATAAATTAGGAAAAATATTAATTACAACTATTTTTTTTACGAAGATGTCAAAATTCATATTATTTCGTGATACTTAAACTTTTTTCACAACCCGAATTTATTTTTTAAACAATATAAACGTAAGAAACATGTTTTCTTTTTAATTTTGCTACTATTGTACATCCAGAAACTTAAAAACTTATATAATTTGTATATTTAATGTATATTTATTAATTTAAGATATATATTGTCGATCTCTTATACAATCAATTGTTAATTTTTTTCATATCTAGGTGAGAACAGATTTTAAAATAGTAATATATATTTTTAGATAAAAATTTTATTTGGCTTAATTAAATTTAGATATTTGATTGATTGTATTCTTAATTATGTTCCCTCCGTTTACTGTAGTACACGTCGATGTGTCACCGTCGCGAAATTAAAAATAAATACATTGTCTAGCCTCCTTTCCATTTGTTGCGTTTGCTTAATGACAGAAACCTAATTCAATAATTCCATCGGTAAATTGCGTCTTTGTTTTGACAGTAGCGTTTCGAGAACACAATTCGCTACTACTTTTTCATCGTGTCAGTATTATTCTGACGCCCCGCTGCGCGTGCTTTGTTTTCCAATTAAAAAAGTTTCCGCTTAATCGGGTAGAATATTTTTACGAGCCTCCAGCTATTTGCAAAACAAAAACACTTGATTTTTCTTCAATCCTTTAATGCATTATTTCCTCATTTTTCATTTGCATCAACATTATCTTCATAATAATAAAATGCAATATTATTGAATTGCACATTAAAAAAATAAGAATAATCTATTTATATAAAATAAATTGATTAAATTAATTAAATAAAAATCTTGTGATAAAATATTAATTCCAATAACTTTTTTAAATTTATATGTTTGATGAATAATTTTTTTTACTTTCGAATCATCTTTATTTCAAATCAAGATAATGAATGAAATTTTTCGTAACTTTTGATACATTATTTTATTAAAAATGTTAATATATTGATTAATATTTATGCACAAGATTCTTTTTTCCGTTTATCTATCCATTAATCTGCATACATTTCGATAAAAACTAATTTATTGCTCTAACAATAAAATTAAGTCTGAATCGTTTGTTGTTTCGTCCGGGAAAATTGTTAGAAGATCGTCGGGTGTTGAGTTTTAATCATCGGGGGCAGCGTTAAAGCTCCCGCGGGAATAATACTGATGAATACTTCTCGCTGCCAAGGTTTCCCAAGCGTTATTCGTGGCTATCGATCATTCGATCCGACCCCGAGCATGGGCGTAACGTCCTTTCGGCCCGTTATTCTTTTTCTGTTTGTTGTCGGCATACTCGTCGATAGAAATCGCGGTTTTGGCCGTGTTCCAGGATCGCCCTGGAATTTGTCAATTCGTCCCACTCGATCACCATTCTCCCCCTCCCCCCCCCCACCTCTTCCCCCGCCTACCGACTTACAGCTTCTTTGCTTCCCTCCAACTTCCCGCCACTGTCCCTTGGCCTAACCCACTTGCTCCCTCGATTCTTTACCGAGTCTCAAGTTTTTTTTCGTTTTTCCTCAACTAGCGTCTCTCCTTTTCACTTCTTTATATATGCTCTCTCCTTCCTGCGCGTTTTAGTTTCACTGCCTTCTCTGATTTTCTTCGTCACTGATCTTACTTCGCGCGCATCTTCCATAGACCTTTTTTTTCTTTCTCCTTGCCCGACCGGCCACAGATTTTTCTTCCGGTCGACTCGCAAAAAAATCAGAAGATCCTAAGATCTCCTTCACTGGTCTTAATCCAGGCATTCGTTTCATCAGCTCTGGCAAAGATAGAACCCGGCATTTTTCAATAAAATACCACGGGAGCGCCGACGCTCGGCCTTGTTGAGAACGTTCTTCGACGGTTTAATGATTACCAAAGAACTTTCTTGATCACGTAAGAGATCCCTTCCTTCCTTCCTTTCTCCTTTCCTTACTTCGTCGAACGGATTTTTAATCTTAAACGTGGGAAAAAGATTTTGGAGAGCCGGCTAGCTTTTAACTAGAAGCCACCATGACTTGGTTTCATCTTTTAAACGTAATATCGAGATAACGTATTTGAAAGAGATCCTCAATATTTCAGTGCTTCTACGGTTAAACATAAAGAAACATAAGAAGATATAAGTGGATTAATCACTGTCGTGAAAAGCGCAAAATCGCATTAAATTTCTCAAAATAAATGCGGAAAAAATAATGTCATTAAATATAAGAATAATTTTTTTTCAACCATAATTTGTAGATAAATAATATGATATTTTCTGCATGATATATTTTATTATGGACAACTTATTCAATCATATATATTTTTCAAAAATTGCAAATATATTACAATAATAAGTGTCTGTGTAAGAGCATATAATTCAATATGGCAATAACTCAGAATATACATTGTAGCAATCAAAAAGCCACGGTCGCCAGTCTATTCACCGCTGTTCGGTTCTATTTCTCATTGCTACTTCGATTCATACCCGTTGGATACATTTCCTGTATGCGGTCGAGCGTTCCCTTTAACGCTGAAGGGGCAGAACTTCCTATTAGCCACTTCCTATCCCGCTCATTCAGTCCTAAGAATTCCAATTCCCGATGTTTATCCCTTGACTGACCACAAGCCGGGACTTTAGATTTAATCTTTCGATTTGGAATCTTAAGAATTGGATGCGAGAGTTAGATAGATTAGATAGATTTTGTTCAATGTTATAAAATGTATTTGAGATATTTCAAAATATTTTTAAATTAACTTTATATATATAATTAAATATTTTATGCCAATTATTTTTACTTTATATTTATATTTTTATATCTCAAAATGTATATTAAATATTGTAACAAAAGATACTGTCATGTGTGTATAATAAATAGGTTTACATAACTTGATTTGCATCTCTATAGCAGACTATCAAATCTTTTACTTCTAAACACGCCGCAATATTATCAATCGAGAAGTTACGACTTCCGCATTTAAAAATAGATAAAGTATCTTGTTGCGATGTACTTGCAAAATTTATTTTGACATATAATTTACGAAGCGAAGCACGGCCATTGCGATGACACATTGAGTGCTTAATGTCAACTTCTGGTCGTATACTTGGTAGAGATAACGGAAAGAAATTGATGATGAGATCCGTGGAAAAGGTCCGAGATCAGTGGGAGGCTCTATGATTTATGCTTTCCGATATGTATCCTATACGGCTGTGTTCCTCGCAGCACCCTATTATTATAAATCTGGAAACATCCGGCTATACAATTTATTAGGGATCGTTATTTATTCTCTTCTCTTCGTTATTTATTGTTGATAAATCAATTTCTGCAATCCATCTATTAATAATATAAATAACAATTGTTCATGGGTTTGTCTATATAATAATTTTTGACAATCGACTTGCTACTCTCATTCATACATTTGTTTGTGCGTCTCACAGTTTGTGTACAAATACATGTTTATATTATTTATCGCATAATTATTCTTTTCAAGAATATTGACATATATGTCACACAAGAGAAAAAGAAAGTTTTAATATGTGAAATTCTTTTACAAATAGTTTTCTAACATTTTCTATTTTTTTCTATTTTGTTTAATAATAAATATATTTAGTTAATTATATTTATATTATATTATATTTAATTAAAAATATTTAATAAAATATGTTTAATTATATTTAAAAAAAGATATAATTTTAAAAAGAAATAATTTTTTTCGGCTTCAAGAAGTCTATTTCTTTGAAAAGATTAAAAATCTAAAAGGCATAAATATTAGTTAGTTAAATAAAACATGATTCTTTTTACATTAATTAAAAAATCTCACAAAAAAGATAAATGAGTGCATTTTAAAACATTCCGTGCACGCAATACTAATAAAGTTAAGAAAACAGTAATCGTTGAATCGATATCCGAATCACAGGCTGGAGCGACCTTTCGATTTGTAGGTTATATTTTCCGTTTATATCGGATCCATCCTATATCGGCACCACGATCACGTACTAGAATTTAGTATTGCTCGCTTCCTACCTCTACAATTCTGCGGTGGGAATCTGAAGTTGTCGACAGAAGGACCGAATTGCCACGAGAGCCACGTTCCAAAGGACCTTCATCTCTATTACTTCACTCCACCCCGAGGTTGGGTTATTTTTAGCCCTCGGTAACTTTGGTGGCTCTCTCTTTCGATGGCGAAGAAATAGATCAATCGTTAAACGTCTTTCACGCTCGTTTGTACTATACAAGAAAAACAATTGCTTTATTGCGCATCTTTTTTATTTCTTTTATCTTTCCAACAACATTTAAAATTATTTTACAAAATTATGTTTTAATTATTTATATACACGACAAGATAAGCAGCAGCGTCTTTAATATGATGTGATTCTTATATTATATTAACTCTCTCTCTTTTAATTAAATTTATATATAATATTATGTAAGCAATATAGTTTAAATAAATATATTACAATTAATTTAAAGCACACATTAGACATTCTTTATTAGTTACTTTTATAACAAATTTAAGAAAGCAATAAAAATAATAAAAAATATTACCTATATAAAGACAAAAATAATAATAATAATAACTTAAAATATAAAAAAGAAATTTAATCTCTCTATTTATATTATATTAGATATATATTTATTATATATATTAATTTTATCAATACTTATTAAAATGATAAAAATGCTATAAATTTTTTATATCATATAGATTATTTCTTCCCCTTTTCAAATATTGATTTGTTATCCTGTCTTGACGTGCCAATTTATCCCAATCAGCATCCTTATCCTCAGTTTTATTTTTAATGATACGTCGACATTATATCAATCTATTACAATACCTCCATTAAATAAAATTGCAACAAGGCATGATAGCAATGCGGTTGCAGTTCATACCTTCCACGAAATTAAATCAGAATCGATTAATCAAGGCGTTTTACCGCGGCGGCAGAATTAAAGTCGCGGTGGATGCCGGAATGGAATGGAGACTCCAGTTAATTGGCTTAAGGACATTCGGCTTGGAAATTCAGGCCCCGAGAGCGCCCCTTAATGACCCAAACATTGCGCGGTTCCAAGTTGATTAGCGGCGGAGACATTGGGGCCCGAGTGGCATTTTAATTGGTCCTGCCTAACCTTTGCTCTCGTGCTCGTCTCGGGCTCATCGTCCAGGCTAGACTAGACAGGAAAGAGAAATTACGGGATTACGTCGCCGAGCCGCAGGGCACGACTGTATCTTACTGCGGAACAATTTCTCATGTTAAGCTACATCGCCGGAAATGGTCGAGGGGATGTCGCATGCCCTTAGCAGATCGTGAAATAAAATTCCATCGGGCACGGATGTCCAATCAAAGATTCAGCAGCGCTTATTTGGACAAATGTCTCAATAATTGAGCTTTTTCTATTGATCAAATATTCAGATGTATATAAATGATAAAGTAAATATTTTCATTACAATTTTATTTTAGATTAAAAAGATGAAAACATTTGTGCTTCAAAAAATTTAGTAGTCACTTTAGTAGTGTTTATTGAAATTTTACTTGTGTAAAATGTATGTAGTGCTTATATTTTTTTTATTATTGGATTATTATCATTAAAAGTTTATAAACTTTGTAATTGTATGCTGGATTTCATTGTTTATTCTTTGAAAGAAAATAGCGAAATTTGCTGTCTATTAAAAACACAATATTTCATTGTAAACAAGTAGCAAGTAATTTAGAGATTAAGGGTAAAAACTTTATAAATAGATGCTTATGCATTTTCCACGCATTATATATTAAATAGATGAGATCAATCAATGAAAACTAATCTCATTTATCCGTATGTATTAATTTTGATTAGTAATTTATTTATACAGACATACACAATTTATTTAGTTCATTGTATATAAATTGAATTAGATTGAGAATACGCTTTGATAGTGAAAATCATCGACACATTGTTTAGTTAAAATCAGCTTTAACACGATAATTGGATTTCAGTTAAATAGATTTAAACAATATAATTATTTTATAAAAACAAAATCAAATTTCCACAACATCACAATAATCTTACAACATGTTCTAATTACAATTCCAGTTATGTATGTTAATTACAATTCCAGTTATGCATATTTTATATTCAATTTTATTCCTTTCTCGTTGTCGATATTATTTATACATTACAAAATTTTTTCAGAAGCAAATATCTAAAACAGCCGAGTGTACAATTCCAATATCGTATAAAAAATGTAATTTTATTAATTTTTTTTATTTGATACAATTATTATTATTTAAAATTTAATTAAATTTAATTTAATTTAATTTATTAAATAAAATTTAATTTAATTTAATTTATTAAATAAAATTTAATTTAATTTAAATTATTATAAATTTATACTATTTTTAAATAGCATAGCTCGATATAAATAACAAAATTATCTTTTTTTTATAATTTTATTATTTGTATTGTCCTGCTGTCTACAAAAATTGAAATAAGTATTACAAACAAGAAACTAGATTCACTTTAAAACTTAAAATATATAGAATATAAAACTTTATGTAATTATTTTAATTATCTAATTTTTTTCAAACAAAACTTATCAATATGTGACCGATGAGTATTTTATGTTATTGCCAATTTTAATCTGTTTTAGCGCAAGCGTTAAATTTCTTATTCATTTAATTACGTACATAGTCTGCAGACAAGTTTAATTACATATATTTAATTACTGTTCTCACAACTTGTTACAACAGATATGTTTTTGTATATACGCTATACCATCTGTTGAAATGCATCCTAAATTTCCTTGTTTTTATGCAAAGATTTATATGAGTTTGTCTTCTTGCTTTAGCTGCTCTTTCGTATTTAACGATGAGCCCCGTGTTACGAGGACAATGGTGTAAAACTGACCACGCCAAGGCACTTTAGCAAGTAGTTTCTTAGTTTGCACTCTGCTACTTACGAAAGCCGTTAAATGTTTCCCGTCACCGTAAAACTCTCTACCTATTTCTTTTTACATATATAAATTTAACAAAATAATCAGATGCTTTATAAAATACAATCTTGGTGAAATAATAACGAAAGAAATATCTATGTTACGGTAGAAAACTAAATTAAAATTTTCAATTCTTTTTATACATGATAATTATAATCAAACTTTAATTAAAATCTTCATATAATATTACGTTAAATAAATGCACGTGAAGAAAAAATATGATTGGCATATATGATCAGTATTAAATATCCAATTCATCACTCAATAAGTCCCCGGTCTGACAGATAAATGGCAACATTGTTGACAGACCCACGTGATTTCTAAAAAAAAAAATTTATTTTTCTTAGTTAGACCGGAGACTTATTGAGTGATGTGTTATTCTATGATAATCTAATTCGAATAATTAAATTGGAGATTGATAACAACTAATATCCACTCATGTTGCCTTATTTTCCTGGCATGGATGCTTGGAAATTACACACACTAGAGAGTATTTAACTCACTAATAATCTTAGTCACGCGCCAAATCGCTCGAATACGTTAATGACGGTCTGAATTGGCAGACTCAATTCGATCAATACCAGGGTACGGAACCTCTGTGGTTGACATTGTTCCTAATGCGTCACAATGCCATTTATCTCGTACTTGGATCAATGTGGATAATGTGGTCCGTATGAATGCCACGGGCTATGGGACCAAAGACTACAAAGCTTTACATTCGCGTACTATAGCGAAATAATTATTAGCTTAATAAGCTATTTCAGGAAATAAAAGTTTTTCTATAAATATGTGTAAATATGTTAATTATTTTCAATTTATAATTATATCTCATTATACATGAAAAACGAGAATTTTAAAGAGTGAAGAATGATAAAATTAATTATACTTAATTCTCAATATTAATAAAGAGCGTTGATCAGCAGTATAGGTTTATACTACTTATCAGTAGTATATATCGAGATTTATTCTACTTTATTATCCTACTATCTAATTTTGCAAGCAAACAGGATACATTATTAATAAATAAAAAAATTCAAAAATTTACATCAAATAAATGCAGGAATATAAAATGTACATAAAGTGATCAAATGGGCAATATTCTTGGTAAAAAAAATTAATGCATGCATGTATACTGAAGCCTTATATATGCCCTTGGAAAATGTTATACTTTTAATATATCCCATATATTTCATGTAGTATATTTTCTTTAATAATACGGGATCCGGGATGGATAATTTCCATCATAAAATCTCGGATTTGAAACTGTAAACTTCTTTACGGCTAAAAAAATCCGATCTATTCAAGCGCCCCGAAATTCTCTTAAGCCTTTATATACAGCGATGTAGAGAGAAAAAGGGCTCATGAAAAATTCAGATTTCTCTCCGAATACATAAAGTCTCGGGTATTGAAAGGGCTAAAAATGTTGCTGCGCGAAAAGCTCGCGGCGAAAAGGCCGACGTCAAACGTACAACGAAAGGGCGAAATCGCGTCGCATCGCGACGCTATCGGCAATCGCCCTCCGTGCCGCAAAGTCGTCTGTCTTCCGCGCGCGCGAGTAGCCTTATTATGCTCGTCCGAGCCGTTAACGCCGTTCTTATCCGCGCACGTGAGCCTTGAGGTCAGGAAGCATTAGATGCGCTTTAGCCAGACGTGAGCTCGTCGCCGTCGCCGTCGTCGCCGCCAACACCGTTGCTCGGAATAAAGCTCGCAAATGGACGAAAAAAGTGGTGGCGCGATAACGCGCTCCTTTCGAGGTATATTCACTGCCCTCTCTCCAGTGCAACCCCCGGTCCTCTCTCTCTCTCTCTCTCTATCTATCTCTCTCTCTCTCTCTCTTTTTTTCTGCGTCAACCCTTCACGACTCGTCTCATTTCCATATCGCCGTCACATTAGGCTGCTGACATTTTCATTTCCATGAAACGTGGTTTCCCGGTCGTCGTTGTCTGTACGAGGTTGCTAATGGCGGACGACGCGACGTTGAATAAAGATTGCGCCTATGCGCAATCAACGACGTTGTTTGAATCTTACGCCATTATGCTTGCCATTCTCGCGAGGTTCGTTGGAAAAAAAATCTACCCGACTGTCAAAATATATATACGTTCATATCTCTCCGTAGTCGACTGGATGTCGGTGAAAAACGAAACATAAATTCGATGTTCCATGAGATGTGAGCGCTCGCTGCTGAATTTATTGGCCATGTGAGTCAAAACTAGCTGAGAGTTCCTATAAATTTTCCAAAACTTTGCAAGATTCCTCGAAATTATTCAAAGTTTCCATTTCATCAATCCAGTATCTTCTTTCTGATAACGTCATAAGAGACGTTAAATATTAAATATTAAATTAATTTATTACCATTTATTAAATATTAAAGAAATGAAATGAGAATTTTCATCAACATGTAATGATAATATAAATTAACTCAATGGCGAGAGATTTTTCTCTGAATTTTCTCTTCAAAGTATTACTGATTAAAATCATTTTTGAGAGATTAATCTGAACGAAACATAATTTGTAAGATTGAAGCCGCGTTAAAGCGACAGAAATGAATGCATTCGAGAAAAATGAAACGATGACAGGAAGATCAAAGATGCATCTTCGAGATTATGACAGACGCGCGAAAGATTAAGATTTCCTTGCGATAAAGTTTACTTTTGAGAGGAAGTGGCCTCGGAATGAGGAGGCGAGTTGTTGAAAGCGGCGGGCATTATGTCCGCGAGAGGGAAGAGATGGACGTTACTCTCGTAAGGACGTATCTCTTTTCATTTCCCATTCCCCTATCGACATTCTGTTCATCTCGGGAATACGGCCACCCCGGCGAAGAAAACTCCTCCTATCTTGCGAGAAAGATCGTTCTTTTTTTACCCACCGTCTTGGCAAACGCGCGAATTTCGCGTTTATGGACCATCAGAAAAAGTAGCACAATGCGCATTGTGCATTGTCGATGTATCAAAGATTTGCACCGTCGTCAGCTACATCAAAACGGATGTTAGCCTCCCCCTCGAGCTCGAGAGAGGAGGGGACTGACCTCGCTTAACGTCTTTACTAAAAGACCATTGATGTCAGCCTGTCAGCTAAATACAAGACCGTTCCCCCTATTTCCTACGATTCAGTGTAAATCCTATTCTTCAACTTTGCTACCGTATCAATTTTTCAACGAGTTGCAAGTCGTGTTGTGCATACGTGTTTTTTTTTTTTTTTGCTTTCTCATAAAAGAAGTTTTGTTTCTAAATTTTTTTTTTTTTTTTTTTTTTTAATTTTGATGCCAATGTGTTTAGAATGTTCTAAAACGTCGAAAAATCACATTTTTACAAAATGTCGGTATGTGCATATGTGCCCACATACAAAAAGAACGTGATTTAACTTTCGAAAATTTTGAAATATCGAGCCAAATATTTTTACATGAATAGAGTATCATTAAAGAATGGTATTAAATTTAGTATTAAATGATAAAAATGCTATTAAATGAATATTAAATTTGACGAGAATTGGTGGAAAGGTTCATTTTTTCATAAAATTTTGAATTTTTCTAAAAAAGAGTGTGGTTGCTCTAATTTCCTCAAACTTTGAGATAATTTTACATGAATAAAGTATCATTAAAGAATAATT
>JBCAUJ010000001.1:14752472-14794054 GCA_038406275.1 Cataglyphis albicans
TTGGTATTAAATTTGATGAGTATTGGTGAAAAGGTTCGTTTTTTTCATAAAATTTTGAATTTTTCCGAAAAAGAGTGTGGTTGCTCTAATTTCCTCAAACTTTGAGATAATTTTACATGAATAAAGTATCATTAAAGAATAATTGGTATTGAATTTGAACATATTTATAATTACGATTACTGATATTATGGAGCAAAAGAAATGAAATTATGAGGAAGCAAGCAATTATGTGTACGTGTGTTTTTTTTCTGTTTCCTCGTAGAAGTTTTGTTTTCATGAAAAAAATTTTTTTTTAAATTTCGATGCCAATGTATTCAGAATGTTCTAAAACATCGAAAAGTCACATTTTTACAAAATGTCCGTATGTATGTTCACACATACATACGAAAAGGACGTGATTGCTCTAACTTTTGAGATATTGATCTAAATTTTTTATGTGAATAAAAATATCATTAAAGGTTGATTAGTTTTAGATTTGATGAGAATTGATAAAAAGGTTTATTTTTTATGAAGTTTTGAATTTTTCAATAAATGTCTGTGTACGCTCTAATTTTCACAAATTTTGAGATATCGAGCTAAATATTTTTACATGAATAGAGTATCATTAAAAAATGGTTGGTATTAAATTTGATGAGTATTGGTGAAAAGGTTCGTTTTTTTCATAAAATTTTGAATTTTTCCGAAAAAGAGTGCGGTTGCTCTAACTTCCTCAAACTTTGAGATATTTTTACATAAATAAAATATCATTAAAGGATAATCGATATTGAATTTGAACGTATTTATAATTACGATTACTGATATTATGGAGCAAAAGAAATGAAATTATGAGGAAGCAACGTGCACGTTTCTAATTTGCACAACTTTTTTTTTTTATGCAGACGATGATTCTATATTCCTGATGCAATTTCTTGCATACTTTTACTCTCCCGTTTCATTTTCTCGTACTTAACATTGAATGTTCTTCGGTTTTCCAATAAAGTGAATTATGATAGAACGGATTCTTTTTCTCGTTATTCTTAAAATGAGATTTTATCTCGAATGCATTTGCGCGCAATCATACTTCGAGTAAAAAAATTATGATTTTTTAAAAGACACTGTGTTTTACGGTAAAAATATTTGTACGTTATTTATAACCAAAAGCGTAAGATGTGCGAGATGTTTATTCTTCTCCGGTCTTTTCATGCTTACGTGAGCGGCGTATTATTTTCTTGAATCACAAAGGCATATTTTTACAATAATATTTCTAAATTTTATTTCTACTAAAAGCTTTATTCTTCGTCAGAAATATTATGTGAAGATTGCATTGTACTTTTTTTTGTAGTTCAAGTTTTTTTATAAAATAATACTTTTATGTTGCAAATATTATAGTATTGTAAATATTTATCGAGTACTATATTTAATCAATGTTGTAAGATCCGTTGTTTGTATTTTTTGCTTCTGTTTTTCTTGGCCATCACGGCTAAAAGCCTCAGGGATCCGCTATCTTCTCCGTAGAACAATCTATAAGAAGATACTCTTTTTTTTTTATATAACTACATTACTATAAACGCGCGCTCCATTATTTTATGTATATATAGTGTAAATATAATATTATTATGTATATATATAATTATGTGTATACAATTACATACATATTAATTCTAGTTTTTTACTCTTTTGAAATTAATTAAATAAAAATTACACACCCACTTAATATTTAAACTATCAAATGTGTCGCTCAGTCATGACAAGCTCTTATTGATATAAAGTAATGTTTAGTGCATCGTCGAGATAACCAATCAGCATCGCGAAAAAGAGGTAAAAATATTGCCTGTATTGATTTAATATGCCTTTTTAAAAGTAGATATCTTAATCAGGGCTGCACAGCACATTATTAAATTATTATACGCTTGTGTGTATGTGTGTGTTGCATAAAATATTACAAAATTTAGATTTAAATTTTATAAATAATAATAGACAAAAATAACAAAAAAATTGCAAAATATTTTTTGCAATATTGGTTTGAGCAAAATGTTAAAAATTTCTTTTATATCGTGGTGTGCTACCCAGATCGGTGAACGCGATCGCGAAGGATCGGAAAATAATTTGATATAATTAATTCTCTCTCTCTCTCTCTCTATTTATTTATCTATCTCTCCCCCTCCCTCTCTCTTCTCCTCCTTCTCTGTCTCTTTCTCTTTAAATAACAGTTATTTTTTTTAAATACTAAAAATTAAATATATTTTGTTCAATGCTTTATCGTTCGACTTTTCGATGATTTAAACATAATTCGAATTGAGAAATAAAATAGTCGAAACGCATATTCGAATAATTAATGATACGCTCCCTGATATATCAATCGTTAATTTAATAATTGATCTATAATTCAAAATTCTTGTATAATTTAATATTCCGTTTGTATATACGTCATAATATGGAAAATATTTCGACAGCGAATTAAATAATAATATTCCTTCGCGACGTAAACGTACGCTATTGTTTACGTTTTACGGCTTTGTTATTATTTATACGGTGACACTTGAATAATATTGAAATAGTGGGAGATATGTTCCTTTAAATTCCTTTCCCACTTATCATTCGCACGGCGACACTTGAACAGTGATATTTAATTAGTTCGAGACTCTCAAATTATTTTTCTAAACGCGACGAAGGATCAGGAGATAATTTGATCTAATTAATTTTTTCTCCATCTCCTTACCTCCCTCCTTTCCTTTCCCCTTCCCCTCTCCCCCTTCTGTTTTTCTGTCCAAATAACAATTATTCTTTTAAAAATATTTAAAATTAAATATATTTCATCCAATGTTTTATCGTACGACTTTTTGATAATCTAAATATGATTTGGATCGCGCAATAAAATAGTTGAATCGCAGGTCCGAGTAATTAACGATAAACTCCGTGGTATATTAATTATTAATTTAATAATTGATATATAATTTAAAATATTTATATATGTATAATTTAATATGCCGTTTGTATATACGTCGTGGTACGGAAAATATTTCGGCAACGAGTTATCAAAACATAACATGTTGTATGACCTCGACGATGTAAACATTATTACGCGTCATTGTTAACGTGTTATGATTTGTGACTTTGTTATTCTCACGGCGACACTCGAACAGTAAGGAAGTAGAACGCGAGACACTCCATCAAATTTCTCTACTCAACGCGATCGCGAAAAGTGTCGGGAAATAATATTTTATTGTTATGATAAATAATTAATTATCTTTCACATACTTTAAATTTTGAATAATACGTAATTATATCGTAAAGAATAAATTTTGAAACGCGATTTTGTGTGACATACACATTTAATAAAGAATTGAAATAATGAATTATTGCTTCGTCGCGATCTTTCTCTCTCTCCCTCTTCCTCTTTTTATAAACAATAATTATTTTTTTTTAAATACTTGATGTTTAACTATATTTTATCCGATGCTTTATTGTTCGATTTCTTGACAAGAATTGAGCGTCGATTTCATCAATCGATTTTGTCTTCTTCCTTTGCTCGCTTAAGGATGTTCTGGACAATAGTAGTAAAAAATTGTCAAAATTAAAAAAAAAACATGTT
This sequence comes from Cataglyphis albicans, assembly GCA_038406275.1. Classification (NCBI taxonomy): domain Eukaryota; kingdom Metazoa; phylum Arthropoda; class Insecta; order Hymenoptera; family Formicidae; genus Cataglyphis; species Cataglyphis albicans. The sequence goes on from JBCAUJ010000001.1 coordinate 14,756,044, forward strand.
TCTTACGTTTATTCTTACTATTTGAAAAATTAAAAAAATAAATTCGGGTTATGAAGAAAATTAAAGTATTACAAAATAATATGGATTTTGACGTCTTTGTGAAAGAAAATAGTTGTAATTAATATTTTTCCTAATTTATGGCAAAAAATTTGGATCGTGAATATCCTCTGAAATCAACTGCAAAAAACAATGAAAAACGAGTAATTTGCGGAAAGAGAGAAAGAGACAGATAATATTTTTCTACAATTTTTAGTAAATAACTTTTAAACGAATTAGTGGATCTAAATCAAGTTTTGCACAAATATTTATTAAAATTTCCTCAATAAATGTAAAAATTTTTATTTCATTGGTAATATTTTTTCTTTGTCAAATTTGTCAATAAGTTCTACAATAGGCATTTTTTCATAATATCTCGATTTGTTGACATATGATTCTCGTGTGAAACGAGGTTCGATCGTGCCGAAATTCGAATGTGCGGGAGTGTCGTTGAAAGTATCGCGTGTACAAGTGCGGAGGTATCTTTTAATAAAAGCGTGGAAGTGCCGTTTAAAGTATCGCGCGTGTGAATCAATCTCAGAGGAGGAGGAGGCCTAGAAGAGGTATCGGGCACAGGTGGAGGCAATCCTGTGGTAAGTAAATTGTTATTTGTATATTAATTATTTATTAATTGCGTACGTGCAGTTTAAATTATACAATTAATCGCATAATTTGATTTTGTAATTATATGATTTAAATAAGGGAGGGTTAAAGGAAAAAGGTTTTCACTTTTAAATTATTTATTATTTTATAATATAATATAAGTGCTACAATAGGCGATTTTCCATAAGAATCAATAGTAACTTTAAATTTAAATAACTTCCAAACCATTAAGAGAATTGTGCTTAGTTTTGCACAAATATTCAGAAGAAACAGTAGAACAATCTATGAAATTTCAATGCTTTTGTTAGTATTTCGATATATGTCACATACATTCTTAAGAGTGAAAACAATTTTTCAAGATGCTATTATTGAATTCTATCTAAACTTGCAAGATCATCATTTTTTTTATGTCAATACAAATTTCTGTGTAATTATATCTAATAGATACAGATCTCCTGAAATGCTGTTTCATTACAAGCGCATTTTTAATACATTTTAAATGTAATCAAGATTCATTGTCTTAACTTATAATTTTCCTTTAAATGATGAAAATCATATATCATTGTGTTCGCGATAATCATTTGATGCATTTCTTGTAAAAATTCTAATTCTAATTATGATTTAATTTGGGCACTCAGTGGACTAACAATAAGAATTATTCTCTTCCTTTTTTTTCTGCACGTGTCACAGCATACGCATGATTAGGTATCATGAAATAAGCGCAATCGAGCGTGATCCGGACAAGTACGACATCATGCGTGAACCATTGAATGGATAATGTCGCCCCTTTGCGTAAAAAAGAGAGAAAGAGAGACAGAGAAAGACAGAGAGAGAGAGAGAGAGAGAGAGAGAGAGAGAGAAAATACGATCTCTTCTTTCCCTCCGGGTTTCTCGGCACATCTGCTAAGCGTATTACGGGATAAAGAGGAGTTTCCCGTCTTACCAATGTTCGCCGGAAAAGGTGTCCGCTCTACGAGGAATTTCTTCATCGTCTTTTCGTCTCAATCGCATTACACATCGCAGACCCTAGATATATGATTAACAACTTATTTTATGACATATATCACTATAGATTCGCGCGAGTGGTTTTTCTTGTTCTTCAGAATTTTCTTTGAACATCGAGAGAGAAATGAGATTTCTTTTTCGTCGCTAATGTTGCTTCGCCACGTCTGTTATCCTTCCACAAAAAAGATGTCTCGTTTCGAATTCTTGATAATGGGATTGATATAAATTAATAGAATGTTTATAGAAGATCAAAAGTATATTGTTTTTTAGAAAAATGACTGGGACAATTACGATAACTGCAGCCCTTATTTGAAAAATTGTTTCTGAAGGCATTTTTGACGAGGAACACGAGAAAAAAAAATAAAAGTCTATATCATTTAACAATAATGTTTCTTAACAATAAATTTTTTTACTGATAGATATTATTACTGTTATTAAAATTTAACAATAAATTTCAATAACATTTCAATAATAATATCTATCCTAATCTTATATATATATTTATTTCTTTATTTATTTATTTATTTTAGACATCAAAAGAAAAATGTTGTTTGCAAAAAATAAAATAATTTTCTCTTTATGTTTTTATTATAAAAAAAAATTTTCTTTTAAGATTATATTTTGATGTTTAATTTAAATGTCGCCAGTAGATAAATTAATAGACAAGTGTTTATACAATCAGATTGGCAATTTATTGTTTAATTATCATATCACAAAGTTTCGACCATATGGTTTTGGTCCTTATCAAGTGAAACTAAAATAACAATACCAGAAATAATGATAGACACGTTACAATGAAATAAATAAAATTATGTACATACGTTGTAATTACGTTGTAATTAAAAAAGTAGAAAGAGAAAAATCGAAATGTCAAATTGACATTGTATCAACCACTATGTTTGGAATACTGAGAACTACTAGTCGGGGAACATTTTAATAATAAAAATGCTCGCAAGTAATTTGTCCGTAAAAAGCAAACACAAATTAGAATTTAATCATGACTTTGATTGATCAGCGCCTGATATTTTGCATAACGAAAAACATTTAAGAAAGAGAGAAATAGCTGAAATGTTTTTTATAAAAAAATTTGACAACACTATTAACTCCCAAAAAGATACAGAGAATTTAAATAACATATACGACAAATTAATAAAGGTCGTTTAGTAGTTCTCAGTATTCCAAACATAGTGGTTGACACAATGTCAATTTGACATTTCGATTTTTCTCTTTCTACTTTTTAATTACAACGTATGTACATAATTTTATTTATTTCATTGTAACGTGTCTATCATTATTTGTAGTATTGTTATTTTAGTTTCACTTGATAAGGACCAAAACTATATGGCCGAAACGTTGTGATATGATAATTAAACAATAAATTGCCAGTCTATAAACACTTGTCTTTTAATTTTTGTGTTAAATATAACGATATCTGCGATACAAAAGAAACAGTCAATTGAGACAAAATGCATCTTAGATTTAGTTTAACTGAGGCAACATTATTATTGCAAATATTGTTTCCGTGGCGAATATTTTACACGGTTGTTAGATAATAACGGGCCGTACATGGACATAATCTCCTTTTCCAACCAACGGTGTAGAATACGCATCAGAAAATTTCTGAACATGAAAGTTTCAAATATGCGCTACTGATTATTACGTTAAGCTTTGTATTATGCGACTCGTTGCAGTACATTATGAAATTGTTCTCTTTTCTTTAATGACAAAAACAACATTCACATGCTTTTGATGCTTCAAACTAAATAATAGCAAGTTGCTAGTATAAATGTGATCTGTTCATTTTATATAAATTAGTTTTTAATAAATTGTTTTTTTTTTTTAGTATTGTAACACACACACACACACACAATATTACTTTTTTAGTAAAATAAAAAAAGTAAAATTTATAAAATGGAGAAAACAAATAACGTATCGCCATTTCCGAAAAATTAATTAATTATTGACAGTGATTTGACTTACAATATGACATGATATATATAATGCAATGAAATATATATTTCTATTAAATTATTGGAGATAACTTCCAATCTCTATCCTTTCCCTCCCGTTCTGCCAGTCTTCATAATCTCTTATCTAATCTAAATGAGGATCTAATCCAATAAGATATCTACCAAACAAATTAAACTCTCTCTCTCTCTCTCTCTCTCTCTCTCTCTCTCTCTCTCTCTCTCTCTCTCTCTCTCTCTACTGGAAATATTTTAAAAAAATTATTAGACTCGGAATTCTCTCCCATTGCAAAATTGCCTATTATTTTGCTAGTTTTTGCAATTATCCAGTTAAAATTGTTGCTTATATAATTCTTCTTTAAATATATTATTTATCAAATTTTTATTGTTAATAAGCAAAGTAAAATTATAATTAATTCAAATATATATAAAATTAATTTTTTTTTTATAAAACGATGAAAATATCGTTTTAAATATATTGTTATATATATATATATATATATAACATATATATATATATTATTTTTATTCTATTCTGTTATCTTCAGATAAGGAAATATATTTGATCTCAGTCTATCTTCATCTTTCTTATATCGCGAGAATTCGAGGAAACGGAGGAAGGCGTCTCTTCCGCGTTTTGCCAAGTATTATTCGAGAAAATAAGCGAGTTTAAGTTTTATTAGCGGGACTAAGGAGAGAGAGCTCGACTCACCCTGCGTTGCCTGTTGCTGATAATTGCACTCCGTGCACGTACGCTGCTCCGTCTCGTTGGCGATCTCGCTATTGGAGCAGACGTCTTTGTAACCCTCCGGCGGGCTGAGCGTTTCCTGCTGCTCGTGGCGCGGTGGCGGCGTCGGTGGTGGCGGAACCACGCTCCCGTTCTCCTCCTGAGAAGAATCCTGAGCGGTCTCGTTCGATCGGGAGCGTCCCTTCGCCGCGTCCTCCGCGTCCTTTCGCTCGCTCGCGTTCTTCCCTTCCACCGACGTCGTCGTCCTCTCCGTCTTCCCGTCGACGTTCTCAACCTCGTCCTCCTCCTCCTCGTCCTCCCGCTCCTCCTCTTCGTCCTCTTCCTCCTCGCCGTCGTCCGCCTCCTCCTCGTCCTCCTCGTCGTCGTCCTCCTGCGAGTCCTCGCGACCCTGCTGACTCTTGCCGCGGGTTCCAGGACGCGCGGCGGTCTCGCGCAACGTCTGCTCAACCCCCCTCGGCATCTCGCCGTATCTGCCGTTGCCGAGGCCGAAGTGCAGGTTCAATTCCGCCCGGCACTCCTTACAATTGCCCAGCCGCATGAACTCGTGCTCCTGGTAGCAGCAGTCGCAGTCCTCCTCGTAATCGGCGCAGCACTCCTCCTTGATCAGTATGATGTAATCGGCCGCGAAGAACTCGTTCAGCTTCTCGTTGATCACCACGCGATGCTTCTGCGACTTGGCCTTCGTCTGACCGGGCTTCTTCAGCAGCGACTTGAGCGTCTTCGCCGCCGGTTCCGCCGGATGTTTGTTTCCGTGTTCCTTCATTATACCGCGGTTTCGTGCGTCCGTTCTCTCTTCAAGAATACCTCTTTCTCACTCTCACCTTCTCTCCCTCTTTACGTGTCATTTGCTACATTGACATGTCATACCCTCTCTCTCTCTCTCTCTTCATTGTATATCTTTTTTTTTACAGTCCTCGCAGGGGCTCGGCCCTCCCTCCCCAGAACAGTATAGTACACGGCTATTCTTCTCTTCTCTTTCTCTTTCTCTCCTCGCTATCCGTCCTTGCCACCACCACCTGTGCTACGGCTTCCTACCTGTCTGTCCCTCACGCTCGCTGTTCCCACGGCGGCGGCGCGCGTACACTTTCTCGCGCGGTTAGCGATATCCACCTGTCACTATATGCCGCCCTTATCGTTCATCGTCCGGCAACCCCGTCGTCGCGTCGGCCATCGACGTTTCGGCCGCTGTTAAGTGATTCTGCCGTCGAACGGTCGCAACATCCCTCTCCCTCAAGGTGATCGGCGCGTGATCGATGAAACCGCCGCGGTAATCACATGCTTCGACCTTCTCCCCGGTTGCCTGGCGACGATCGATCGACCGATCCAAGCTGCCGACGTCGTCGTTGTCGTCGTCGTTGTCGTCGTCGGTGCACGTGTTCTCCGATGGCGAGCGCGTTCGCTCGCGATGCGTGCGCGAGGAAGTCAGTCCGGCGAAGGCCGTGCGCCTATCGATCGAGGTACGCTTGAGTTCTTCTTCATTTCGCGGATAATCGCGCCGCTCCGGTATTCGAACGACGAGCCGATGCGAGGACGGGAAGGAAATGGGACGGATGGATGGACGATCGTTCTCGCGGAAGATGGTTACCTTGACGGTGTCGTCTCAAGGTTACTACTATGATACGTCGTCGCGCGACCACGATATTCCATTGAGATCGCGACGCGGCACGCGGGATCTTGACAATCTCTTGACAGGAAGACTCGCGCGCCTTGTTTCCCGTTGACGCGCAAAGAGAAACGTGCGAATTTCTACGCCGAGTCGAGTTCACACACCACGGTCGCTGTCACTCCCGCGATTATCTCTCTCCTTCTCCGTCCTCGTTTCGTACCTTTCACGACGCGAATCGTAACGTGCGCGCGTAAGTCCGTTCCTCTTTCTCTTCCTCTCTCTCTCTCCCTCTTTCGCGACGTCCCCGTTTATCGATTTCGCTTGACGAATGTCGAGAGGAGACCACCGACGCGACTCCGCGGTCGGTCCGTAATCAGATAAGTCCTCCGCGGATATAATTTAACAGCGAGATCCTTCCCTTTCTCCCTCCCTCCCTTCGCGAGGACTCACAATCGGAAGTAACGTGGATTCGTCGATGAGACAATCGCGTGCAGTCGCGCTCGCGCGGTTCTTGCCATCGTCGTAGTCGTCGTCGTCGACGATATATCCTCTCTCTTCGAGAGAATATTGTCGCGGAGCGAGACGGTCCGCGAAACCAACGCGAGAGAAAAGATCAATGAAACGGAGCAGCCTCGCTCGCTCCGGTCGCACGACTAGCGCTCTTTCCGAGAGCGACGTCTGTCAACGTGCGCCGTACGCGTCGTCAGTGACGCGCCGACCGAGACTGCCGTCCGCCACCGCCGCCGCTGCCATCACCACCCCCACTCTCACCCCCCCACCCCCACCCCCAGCTCCATCACCTCCATTGCCACCGCCGCCGCCGCCGCGACGCTGACAGCGACTTTGTCATGAATCCAATTTTTGCGTAGCGGTCAGAGACATACGTGTAACATTTGTTAGACTCGCAAAACATTGTTCAGGGTTTTGCCAAGAGCTCAGTCTACTAGATGATTTTTAGGAATTTCTTTTTGAAAAATATTAGAAATCGATTTTTTTGTTGTTTTAAATATATCTTTTAATCTTAAATATTTAAATTCTTTTTTTCTTTTTTTTTTGTTTACTAGGAATAGTAGGGCATGTTTGCGATATCGAACTTAATTAGAATTTATAAAAATTAATATTTAATATTAATATAAATTAATATTTAATATTTTTTTTACTTTTGAAGAAATAAAGAAATTTCAGAAAAATTGAAACATCTAATTTTAAAATAACATTACTTTGTTATTTTTCAATCTTTTCCAATCAAATTAGGTTCGATATCCCAAAAATATCCTACTACTCAGCATCAAATCATACATTTTTGAACGTTACGAGACTCGTATTGAACAAAAACATTAAATATCCAAGATTTAAAAATACTGACATATTGCTTAAACATCGATAAAAATATATATGTAAAACACTAAAGGGGTCTCTGATATTCTTCAAAAAAAAAAAAAAAAAACCAAACATTAATTTTTCATACTGCTAAAATAGATCAGTCTCTTAATTTAATTAACAGTTTATAGCAAATATTATTCTTATAAAACTCCAATTAATATGCTGATTGATTTATAATAAAATGAGATCCAGAAACCTCTTGTCAGTGCCAACGAAAAGAAGAAGAAGAAGACGAATTTCCATACTACAGACGTCAGCTGATTTGTTCCTGGTTGTCGCGAGCACGTTCGTCTCCGAAATGGGTCGAAAGATATACGTCGAGAAAGAGAGAAACGCACGAACTCCGGCAATTTCGCGGCCATTTTCTTCGCATCTCTTTTTCTCACGTGCGTGAAAAAAATGGAGCAACGATTTTCCAAGCTTCAGCGAAAAACATTCCGTCTTGATCTTAAAAGTTGCGCATTTCCTCGGCAATATTCTTGTCTTGAAATAAAAATCTCCTCCTTTCTCTCTCGCTCTTATATCTTTTGCAAGTTAATGACCTCGCTTGAAGTTTGAGATAAGAGAAAACTGTCAATAACTGTCAATATGGATCCAAAAAAAATTTCCTTTACAAAGATTGAATTATTTGAAATAAAAGCTTATTGTTGGTTTAAATTTTTTACAGTATTAATCTCTCTCCTTTTCTCTTATCACTTACATGCTATTATGTTTCTTGTATTCCTCGTTTAAATATAGTTTTGTTATTTTATATTTTTACGTGATATATCAAATTTATAATAAAATACATCTAACATATTTTAGAACGATTCCATTCTAGTGTCATGTTTATCCTCGTTATCTCAATTTATCTCAATTAATGTATGCATAATTACACCGTGCCATTATTTATAAGCTACTCATGCACGAGAAGGCCTGGGAAATTCTTGGAAACGTTTATTCTCGCAACTTGAACGTACACATTCTTCTATTTCAAGTACATTTCATTGAATGTGTAACCTTTTATGTTCTCCACCTGTTTGTCAATCTATAATCATTAATATATAATAGGAAACTACAGAGTTGCGTAATATTTCTTGAATTTCGATTTTCAGATATTTAACTTTTGTAAATATTCCAAATTAAAATTATTGAATAATTCTACATTTCATGTATTTTTAAAACAATATTGCCGTACTTGAAATTAATAAATTTCTATCTAGTTACTAACATTAACAATTACACTGGCCATATCTCTCGCTTGCAAAAGCTACAAAGTATTATTTTCTCGCTTTCCACCGAACAAACGGGGAAAACGACTTGTAACAATTGTCCGAATAAATTGCAGAATATCCGTGTCAGCTTGTGAATTCTACATAAAAGAACCAGCACGCACGCTCCAATTAACGCTCGGTTTACGTTCCGCGCTCGCTGTAATTGGATTATGTCATTCGACAGACAAAAAAAATTTATACTAACATGCGCAGCCACGCTGGAGTTACATAGATATTCGTCCGAATTCTCGAGTCAAGCCGTTATTTATTTGATAATAATATTTAAAATCGGATATATGCTATACAAATATTTCTACTATCAATGCAGATAAATCGGATCATAAAAATTGTGGCAAATTTTTATGGCTGCATTACTACAACAGTTCACTGTGTATGTGTTTGTGTGTGTGAATAAAAGATTGAAATAATAGAACACATCATATATGAAAATAAAAATACAAATATAAAAACTTTGAGGTGTTATAAATACTATAATAATTATAATTGTGTACAAAATTGAGAAGATACGCTGAAAGGAAATTTATCAAAAAATTCGCACACTAACAATTAATCTCTATTATTTGAAAAACATCACACATATTGCAATTATTTACGAGATACGACGTCGTATTGATTTTTCGCTTTTTGAAATAGATGAATATTTTTATATTTGCGATTGAGAAACATTTCCTGTCTGATTGTAAAATTTGTTCTAAAAATACTATGGATTAATTTGCTGTTACAACATCATGCGTAGGAGTGTATAAATGGGATTATATCATTGTAATAGATTTATTTTTATCATTCGGAAATCAATAGTGACTCAAATATCAATGTAATATACAAAAGAAACTTCAGCTATATAAATATATATTATATAAATATTTTTCCTGGCTATATACGTAAGCACGCACGCACACACATTGCTTTTTTTATCAAAAATTTTTGGGCAATTATCAAATTAATAAATTTTATTTTTAACTCATTTTATGTGTATAATATGATTCATACGAGTCATTATCAAGTCAAATAATCTCATTAATCTGGTTTATTCTCGTATTCTTTCAATATAAATTTCTTTATCAAGGTGCACTCTTATCTTATAAACAGAAGAAATTTAGTTACAATTTAGAGAAATTTTTTTTTTTGCGAGATGTTAAGAAAACAATATTAATTCTGTTAAAATTTTTGCAGTTTATATATGGAGAGACTCGTGATACATATCTAATTTCTGTTCCGGTAAATTGCGATATAATTAGTAAAGATAAGAAAGATATCTACAAAATACACAAAAAGAATAATAAACGCGTGGGAATAACTGAAATATAAGCCTATTTGCATATTTATCTAACTTAGATAAAATTCTTCGGCCAGATGTGTGTATTCAGTAGAGGTCTATATGGGCTTAAACTTGCGACTTTCGATCCGATCCGATTATGAAGCTAAATAGCACAGGTAATGTATAGACTCAGAAAAAAAATGACTATCATACATGTATTTAAAACAAAATTTCTCTCTTATGCTATATCAGGTTTTTTTGGCCCATGCAAACTTTTAATATTTGATACTTTCGTTAAATTCACAAACAAAAAGAGTTTCGTTATATTATTTATATATATGTATATAAGTATATTATACAAGTGATATATAATTATTAATAAGAGATGTATAGAAAATCGAAAATTTCTAATAATAATATTTAGTATTAGATTTCATATCTAGATCGAAAATTGTAATTATATCGCTGAGTCTACCTGTGTGTGCTTTGTGAAATATAATATTATTAAACATAAATATAAAAACTAATGGAAATAAAATGAATTTATATTTGCTAGAGATTATCTTAGAAAAATATTATGATTTAAATAAAAAAGATGATAATATATAATAATCAAGAAAAAAACAAAATAAAACTATCTTAACTAAAACAGGTTTAGAAGATTTTATATTTTCATAGAATATATTAGCTAATAACATATTTTTGCTATTCATATTACATGAATCAGGTAATCAATACCAATGTTCTTTGTAATGTAATCACTGCAAAAGAGCTGATAAAAGAAAATTATTATTATATCTCATACATAATTAAATTGTATGCGATTACAAATGACTAAAAAAATATTCGATTGCAACATAAAAATACATTAAACTAATCAAATATATATATATATATATATATATATTAATATAATTATTTAATTTACTGATAATATATCGATATGGCCACTTAGAATATTACAGATCTTATAACAGAATTTAATTTTGTTTAGACGCATACACACATACACATGCATGTGATGCTTCCATATATAATCCCGCACACAATAGTAAGAAAGAATTTTTTTTATCTTTTTTCGCTTTATGTTTCAAAAACGATAATAGTAGACGTAAGTTACACATTTAATCATACTTTTCATTAAATCACTTTTTTTATCAACTAGAATGCAAAATTCAATTTTGATAAATTAAATATATTTGATGGATAATTATTTGCGTTTGCAGTAAATATATACATTATAGGTACAGATTGCTACAAAAAAAATATTATAGAATTAAAAGGCGTATAGCATTCGCCTTGAAAAATAAAAAATTTTTACTTAGTATGCAAGATACATCATAAAATACAAAAATCAATATATTATGCTCTTGCATATACATGTAAGCCATGTCATAACCTATTGAAGATTATAAATCATTGAAATCATAAAATCCCATTTCTTTATATATATATGTAGGGAAATTATATTTTTTTTACAAACGGATATGATATGAATAATGACCCTAAATTTTCGGATTATCTTTTTTTTACAAAGTTGAATGAATTGTAGGACAATTAACACATTTGATCGCTATGATGAAAATACGCGCGGAATGATGTGAAATACGTTGATAGAACATTCATTATGCGAGACGAAGATAATATGATCATATTACAATTACAATTTGATAATTATAAAATTTACACAATATAGATAAAGATTGCTTCATATCCATGTATATGGCGCCAATGTTGAAAAATACTTATTATATGCCTTAGAATTTAACAATTGTCACTAAACCTTTTTGCATGCAATGTATATGAGGAAACTTACAGTCTTCGTCAATGTTGAACTAACAGTTTTATAAAAAAAATGAAACACCTACTACAAAATGGTACACCTTCTTCTTCTAACAGGTTCTGGAGGCTCTAAAGCTGCTAATATTGCCTCGTCAAAGACATTTTTGAGACCTTTCTAAAATATTAAAAGAATAGCTTCTGTAGCAACGAAATGAAATTAAGAAAAAAAATCAGCTGTCAAATATAGCTAATATAACAATAAACAATAATCTTCAAAACTTTGTTTTGAGTTATCTTTCCAATTTTTATACAGATTTTTATCTTGTTTTATTGTTTGGTAAGTAAATAATTATCATACCTGTGTAAGAGCGCTACATTCTACATATTTTACAGCTTTTAATTCCTTAGCAAGCTTTTCCCCTTGTTCATTTGAAATTGCTTTTTGCTTATTCTTTGCAAGTTTTTCAATTGTTGCTGCATCGTCCCGTAAATCAATTTGCGTGCCGACCAATAGAAACGGTGTTTTTTGACAGTGATGTGTTATTTCGGGTACCCACTATTAATACATTAAAATACAGAAAACATTCGAATGATATTATAATAATCAAATCTTATTACATTCTACCTTTTCTTTAACATTTTCAAACGATGATGGAGATACAACTGAGAAGCAAACAAGAAATACATCAGTTTGCGGATAACTCAATGGACGCAGACGGTCATAGTCCTCCTGACCTACAAAATACATCAAAGTATTAGTAAAATGTTGCTAATATAATTTTGTTATTTTTCTTATTATAATAGATATACAATATTATTTATAATAGATATACAACTATAATATTAAATATACTATTATATATCATTTAAAATAATTTATTGTAAATAATTACATTATATAATCACATATATACTCTTAACGATATTTACCAGCTGTATCAAATAATCCTAATGTATATGGCTCTCCGCCAATCATGACAGTGACTGCATAATTGTCAAATACTGTTGGAACATATTCCGATGGAAATTTATTTGTGGTGTATGAAATTAATAAACAAGTTTTACCAACTGCTCCATCTCCCACTACGACACATTTTATTGTCTGCATTTTGACCTCTATCTGTGGAAAATACAAATTGTAGAAAAATATTATTTCTTTTGACTCAAGTAAATTTCAAATATTACATCAAAAATATAAGTTATTCATTAGTGACAATATTTATTAATTGCAATAATTTGATTGCTTCATGTATAAATGTATATAAATTACAGTTCTTGCATCAAATTACTTATTAATCATGCTATATTATATGATCCATCATGGATATGAACTGAATATTTTACTTTAAGGATATTCATTCACATATGGTCTCATGGCATGTTAAATATGTTACGTGCTCTATCTTGATATCGAGTATTACTTTTGATATCTAGAGTGAATGTTCAATACAATTATAAAACGACGCAAATAAGATCTGATATCAGATCAAGTCAAAGTAATTTTTAACTTTTTTTACTGTGCAAATAAAAAAAACAATAACAAACTTGATTCTAAACTACTAGTCCCTCTCCCTCTCATTCCTCAATATAAAAGAGATGATCGATGCCGGTGAAAACAAATTGCGCTATGAATTTAATAGCGTATGTGCAACAATTGACGACAGTGCAGACAGATTATTTCGTGCAAACCTCTTTTACGAATGAGAATACTATCGTACAGCTGTATTTGACTACTACAGGGATCGACGTGCGGGTAACTCGTCGTTTCACTGACTCTCGAGAATTCACTCCGATTGTACACACATATACGTATATATGTACGTGGGATTTGCGTAATCCTTGCGTTTCGCGCTCGGTGGACGTTAAATTTATTGCGACAGACGGGAAAAACGATTGGGAAGCTCGTAGCAAAGTAGCGTACAAGCGCACCGGAGGCTCATTGTTTTCGGAGTCGCCATTTTGAGCATTATGTCAAACACACTTCACCGTACGGAAACGGGCGACGGGAATATCGTATGACGCGAGTAAAACCGAATCTGTCAGACGTCTCGTGTATTAACGACAACCGTAATTGCTCGCGGGTTGAACGGGATGTGCAAAATTTAAGTTAAACACTCACACGCAACTGGGCGTCGACACTGGACAACGCTTTATCGTCACGGAGTTTGTGATCACGCTAGATGAGCGTCGCGTTGAAAATGCGCGCGCAAACTTGAGGTCGCTTCGCGCAGGCTTACATTAGAGTTCTAGAAGTTCCTAGATCTGCTAAGGAAGGCTTTTTAACAAAAAACACACATAAACACAATATCATATGATTAGCTGTCAAATAGAAGAATTTTGGAGTCTTTAAAAAATCTCTATTTAACAGCCAATTGTGTGACTGTTTACGTTTTCTTGCTAGAAAACTCCCTAGGACTCTAATTTATATTGATCAATTCTCATGAATGTCGATTTCGAATTATGATTCAGGCAAGCTTTGTTCCAGGTAGTTGCACTTCTTTTGTCTACTTTCTTTCAGTTTGAATGCAAAGGAATAAAATAAAATAATGGATCTACGAAGATAGGTCTGTAAAATGTGTATTCTCAACAAAAGATAATCGATGTAAAAGATCTGTCATTAAAAAATTTATACCGCGAAATATATATTCATATTTAATTAATTTTCTTGCTTTTTGTGCTAGAGGCTTTTTGATTGTCGGGTTTTCATTGCTCTAATGCTTTGCAATATTCGATTCTTGAATCTACATCATTTCCAGACATTATATTTATTAGTAGTCTGTGATCTCTAGCATGTGTTTTGTAAACAAATAGCGAATGACACCTGTCACTTAAGTGTTTATTGAAATATTACTCCCGAATAATATCTTAAAACGTTCTTTTTCGTTGAACATATTAACTGATTTTTGGTGGTTTGAACTGAGAAAACACAAAAATGCCTTTGCCAGCTGCCTTAGCGGCACGTCTTGCGAAAAGGGGATTAATTTCTGGATCTGAAAAGCATGGTATATATTTGACACTTAAAATGTAATTATTGTATAATAATTGTTTATGAAATTTTTTTTCATAAGAAATCAATTTACTTTTGATTCATAAAAACTGATATATATATATATATATATATTTGTTATGGAAATTACATGTGTTATTGCATTATATTATTAATTTTGCAGAATCTGCAAAGAAAGAAACGAAGAAAAAGGTACACGAAGAAGTAATAGCTGAAGATTATGATAATACAAAAGAAGAAATTAATCAGATTGATATATCACAAAAATTTATGGTAAGTGTGATTGTGTAGATTAGTAGCATTAAATTTTGTATATATATTGAAATAGTGATTTTGTAATGACATTGTCATTTTTTCATTCAGGGTTACAGTGGATGTCCTAATAAATACAATATTTATCACGAATGTACAAAGAAGTGTAAAGAATTATGGGGATTAGGACATGTACAACCTTCGGACAAGTATTTAAAACGACAAATGAAATTAATTCAGAAATATCCTTTACCAGATACTTGGAAAGCAATTTATGATCCTGGATGGTAAACTTTAAAATTTTCTAGACGAATCTATTTCAAAAAATAAATATTAGATTTGTATTTATTTCAATTAAAATAATTGTATAAGATACTATTTTCAAAATTTATAAAAATAGATACAGATGTTGTTTAATAATATTATTTTTAGAAAGAGTGATTGAAATGATATATTATTGAAAAATATATTGTATGGAATATTCCACAGGAAAATCGATTAATTTAAAATTGTTTACAGTGGACAACATTATTATTGGGATTGGTCTTCTGATTTGGTATCTTGGTTACCACCAGGTCATCCCAAATGTCAGATATCACAACCCGCACCCCAGTTACGTGAAGAATTGCATTTAAAGGCAGGTGATCAAGATGATAACATGTCAAGTGATGACAGTGCTAGCGATCAAGAACAAATGGAGGTTAATAATTATATTTTTTATATTGTAAATTTACAAGTTATCTCTATCATTATATAAGCATTAAAGTAAAATATATTTAACATTTATAAATAATACTATGATTTTTCAGGTAGATGAAAGTGACGTCCGAAAAGATAGAAAGATTGAAAATCGTACAAGATATAAAGGACCAGACAATAAAAGAGTTCAAAGATCTGATAGAAATGATGCTAAAGACAAAAAAGATCGTACATTGGATCCTATGGATCCAGCATCCTATAGCGATATTCCCAGGTATGCATTTGTATTTCAAACACACGTTATTAATGTATTATATAATTTTTATTTATATATAATTACATTATAGAGGAAAATGGTCAGATGGATTGGCTAGACATAATGAAGCCAAGACTGGTGCTGATACAACCGCATCAGGGCCTCTCTATCAAATGAGGCCATATCCCAGTCCGGGCGCTGTGCTGCGTTCAAATAGAGTTAATAAAACAGAATCAGACTCGGCAAATAAACCGAAGGTTGCGTTTCCCGAAAAACCGGAATAAATGTATACTATTATTCCAGTGTATTACGTGTGTATGTGATTATGTTAATATGTATATAAATATATATGTATATCTTTACACTAATGGAAATACTATTATATTTCGCAATTTTTTCTAACGTTTTTTTTTTTTTATAAGTCCTAAATCAATAATTTATTTATATTTTTTTCAGGAAAAGATTAATTGAAAATTTATTAATATAAATTAGCAAACAAATATCTCTTTACATTTCCTTATTGTGGAAATTTTCTTATTAAAAATTTTATGATAGCATACTTGAATTGATGTATACAGGATAGATTTGTTTTAATATTTTTGCTTAAAAATTTTCTTATTGCAAATTGATCTTATATTCATTCAATGAATAAGAAATATTAAGATGAATCTTACACACAAAATTGTATTGAGAAAAAACTGCTTGATATATTAATGATTTGCTAAAAATAGATACGAGAATGTATTTTATTTTTTATTCATCGCCTCGATATATTTTAATAGAATCATAGAAATCATTTTGATTCGTTCGTACTGGTTAGATTGTAATTGTGAATAATTTAATAATGTATTACAATATTGGTAGAATACTAAAATATATCTTGAAGAAACTTTCTATTATTATCAAAATAATTAAATAATTAATGCATAAATGTTTTAACGTCGAGTATATAAATATTTCTCTGGAAAATAAGACATTTGAAATAAATTTAAAAAATTATATAGGATCAATTGCAACGAAATCGAATTTACTTCGATAATGAAAGATTAAAATTGACCGTCGATCATGTATACGTCAATCGTCGATATTTGAAGTAGATAGAGATGGCGAGAGATTTAGATATACAAGTAATTGATCGATAATCGACGTATATGAACTTTCATATATATCTTTATCTAATTTCGCTTCGTTCGAACCAACAAAGAAGATAAAGAGCTCTCTCTCGAAAGTGGTGTGTCAGTAGGAAGGAGTGAGGGACTCTCAAATCGACGGAATTTATCATAAATGCCATCCATTACTGTGGTTTAAGCAGCAGTTTACCGTATTTCGTTTGAGTGACTGCGTCGTTAAAAACTCACTCGCTGATAAAAAAAAAAAAAAAACGCGTCGGAGCAACACTCTTGCGATCTCCGCGCGATATTTACGAGAATGACTATCAGTATCGCGCTGACGATACTTATCATTCTTACCTTCGCGCCTGACGACGCAGATCTAGGATTTACGCGATTATTAAACGGTGAGTTACGAGAGGAAGCTTTATCTTGGCGTGTCAATTCTACTGACCATGTAATACATCGCGCCTTCTCCGTTTCATCTCGCGATTGCAAAGCACCGAAAAAAACCTCTTCTTGAAATCTAAAGGATAATTAATTCGACGTCTGTATTGTTTGCGATACAGCTGATCGAAAAGAGGAAAGAGAAATATGGATCGTCTTCGCGCCTTCATACGTAATAAAAACATTAAAGTGAAAATAAAGGTGCGAAACATTGGTAAGATTTGGTAGATTGTTTGTGGAAAAAGAATTAATTGATTGAAAGTTCACAATTGATGAGAATTTTAATTTCTATTTGAAAATCCTAGCGATATCTATATGTAACTGTTCATTTAACATATTTCACGGTCATTTCACAGACGTTTTATTTTGTGTATATGTGTATTTGTATGTTGCAAGATCTTTTTTTCAATTTATTATAAATGCCAAGTCTTGCCTATAATAAATCATCTAAAATACATGGTATTAATGACTTTTTATGTGCTATTATGAATTGTAAAAAATAACATGCAAAATAACACACATATTAAGTTGAAGAAATGAGAAATGTAATAAGAAATATAAAGAGTAAGAGTAATAATATAAAGTGTGAGAGAGATAAATAATAATTTGGAGTAAATGAACAAGTTTTATCTAAAATATAT
Source organism: Cataglyphis albicans (assembly GCA_038406275.1). Lineage (NCBI taxonomy): Eukaryota > Metazoa > Arthropoda > Insecta > Hymenoptera > Formicidae > Cataglyphis > Cataglyphis albicans. The sequence goes on from JBCAUJ010000001.1 coordinate 14,774,117, forward strand.
TTTTACATTTTTATATTTTTTTGTATAATTGCAAATATATAAGCGAAAATAAAATTTTAAAGATTTGTGAACAAATAAGAGTCAGATTGGTATTGCGTTAATTTCTTAAAAAATATTTTTTTATGAAACTGATACTGTACGCAGGACACGAAATTCTCTTGGTCCTATATCAAGAGTATTTAAAATGCGTATCTTTTAAAGTTGTGATTTTTTTATTTGAGAGTCTTATTAATTTAATTTAACTTTAAAGATAAAATTATTTTCGATATTGAAAATAATTAAATACAAAGAGTGAATTTGCACATTTTAAAGGCAAATAATATAAAAATATAAAAATTATATTGGTGTTATATCTTTTTGCATCTCTCATATTTACAATGAAAAATAATACAGATAAAACATTGAGATTTCGCGCGCACAAAACAGATTTAAAAACGGATACAAATTTAATTCTTCGAGCATTTTATGCGGACATGACTTTTTCGAGACGAGATTAGTCGGACTTGAACGAATCTCTTGTTTGTTCGATTAGAGGAAGTTTCGCCTGCAGTCTCGATTCTCGAAAATTTTTCCAAGCACGGTCCACATTCAAACAATACTCGCGAGAATGACCGGCTCCAATATGATAGTGCGCCGTACGATGACCGTATTACGGAGGTCGCGAAACAGGATAACGTTCCGACGAGCAACTGCTCGGATCGTTCGATCGACGAGTTTCCGGAGGTGTTTCCGCTGGAGCAGCGTCGTCGGGGAGCGGTAATACTTCACGTCTTCTTCGGATTCTACTGCTTTATCCTGACGGCGTTCGTCTGCAACGATTACCTATTACCCACCCTCGACATCATATGCACGCGCCTCAGCATCAGCAGCGACGTCGCCGGGGCTACTTTCCTCGCTACCGCGAGCTGCTTCCCCGAGCTATTCGTCAACGTCGTGGGCACCTTCCTGACCGAGTCCGACCTCGGTGTCGGCACCGTGATGGGCGGCGCGGTCTTCAATACTTTCGCCACTCCAGCATGCGGCGCGTTATCGGCGATTCACGTGAGTACTTGACTTAAGCATTCTTAAGTATATCTCTGAATATAAATGCGGAATTTTTAGAACATGTGATAATGTGTCTGAGAGAGAAAGAAACTTCAATTTGTTATGACACCTAGAGGTATGTGTTTTTACTTAGCTGTATTTATCTGCGCCCGAGATGGGATCAGTAAAGGAAAGATACCAAAGTTGACACAGTTGAATTTTCCTTCTCGATTGTGGAAACTCCGCTTAAAAATTTGAAATGCGAGAAAAATATATTTATTAGAAACTACTTTTTTGATAATATTGTTAAAATCTTTTTGCAGACCTTTGTGAAAAAAATTTATTTAATTAAAAATTGTCTGATTGATTGATTCTCCATAATTCGTTGAAATAGGGTTCATAAAAAAAAAAAAGGAAAATAGAAATAAAATAAATTCATTAATTCTCTGTGCAAGTATATATGTATCTATAAAATCTACTGTATAATCTGAATGTATAATGTAAATGTTATTGATAACGTATTATTATCTATCTTGCTTATCGGTAATTATTTTTATTAATGATACAGTTACTTGTAATTTTTATCATTTATCATTTATCTTATGTACAATATTATCATCGAAAATTATATTTTTTTATCGGCGATAAGCCATTTCATTTGCACGATTTCCTAAACATAGAATTATTCTTATATGGATTGATCATACATTAATTTGATTTGTATATAAACTCCTTGAATTGTTACTTAAATAAAAGTTTAATTAAAAACAGACATTATGTAAAGAAAAATCGTATAGAAAAATTTCATATGACACATTTTAATAATAATCGCGAACTGATTAACTTAATATAATTGTGTATCTAATCACAAATCTATTGAGATTTGATAAGAAAAAAGAATTAGAGTACGTCTCCTAGTTTGTCTCCTCTTATATAATAAAGTGTCGTTACTTTATACGAAATAGCTGATACGAAAAACCTTGTTAATACCTAGATTACAATGCCCCAGAAAATAGTACACAAACATCTGTAAGTCTTCGAAGTGCTAAACTAGAGCAGACTAATGCAATCTCGTACATTATCATTTTTTATTATTCATGATTAGCAACAGCAATTCATTTATGAACATTTATCATCTAAGAGATTAAAATCATTGCAGCGAATTCCATCATATCACCAATATGATGGAAAACGTCAATGGCATACTTCGTAGAAACAGCATACATGTTTTGATAAGTATCATCACGTCTAATTGAAAAAAAAAATATCTAATCGCATCGTACACAACAATGAACACGTCTCCGCGAGTTTATTTGTATTTTTTTTTTTTTTAATCTATAGTAAGAGTCATAAACAGAAAAATTCGGGAAGATCTTTTCGGAGATTATTTTTTCGATTATTGTTAAGTTAATCGATGTATCATTTTTACCAGCAAAGATTTAATTAGACGAGATGTAAATTTACAATGGCTTCTCTTTACAATTTTGATAGACGAGCAAATTTTTTTTCTGCTTTTCAATTTCACTATAAAAATATCGGAAATTCGCTATATTTATCGATATTATACCGATATATTATATATATATCGATCTTTTACCGTTACCAATGGACTAGAAAATTGATTAAACTCTGTAAAGTAAACATAAAAAGGTGCTTATTCAAGTGCTGGATTACGGGATATCAGTTATAAAGCGCGATATGTGTGAAATTATGTCAACTATGTAAGGTCGCGGGTTTGGTGAATAATATTTTATGTACACACATATATGTACACATATACATACATGTGCACAAATATACATATATGTTTATGTAAGTAATATTTTTCACGATTCGCAGAATTTATTCTTAATATACATATGTGTATTTACTGTTGTATTGGATAAGCTAATTTTCAATTATCTATTTTACTTTTGAGTCCACTGCAATATATCTCTAAAATGTATATGTATATGTAACGTATCGTTTAAATATCTTGTAATTTTTTCAGTTTATTATTTTAACGTAAATGTTTATTATTTTAATATAAAATAAATTATCAAGCTAGTTTAAAAAAGATAGTCATAATTGATGCTCTACGTGTATCTACGTGCACAAAATTATCATAAATATCATGAAAGTAAATTTAGAATAAATATAAGGTATGCATTTGTAACATTTTTATATTTTTACATTTTTCCATAGCTTTCTATTATAATATTAGAGTGATTGCTCACTCTGTCGCGCTATATGCCAGAATAAATAAAATTAAAACAATTTCTTTCTTACATTCTTTAACAGGCAATACAATTAGAATGGCGAATATTAACTCGGGATTGTATAATTTATGTGATATCGGTCGCCACCTTAGTGATCGTAATGTGGGACGGCGTAATCAAGTTGTACGAAGCGATCATCCTCATGGTACTGTTCGTCACTTATTTGACGATACTGTTTTGCGGCAAATGCTTTGTGCGTTGGCGTAATAAACTTGCGCACCTGTACACTGACAAGAACCGCAGTACGAATTTTTCCGAAAAAGAAAGTAAGTTCTATCACTAAGTTTTTTTTTTTTTATTTTTTTGAAATATCTGTTTTGTGCAATTTCCATACGCCTTTCCACGAATGTGATCGATCTTCCCAGTAGTTATCGCGGATCATCTCTGTAAGCGTGACAAAATGTAAAATTCAGTGTGTCGGCTTATCATATCAGATATCGTATTTTAAAGAGGAGATACCATTTTAAAATCTGGAAAAATGAGTGCGTTTTTTAGATTCTTTTTTTACAGCGCGACGACTTGATAAAAATTTTTATTTTTTTTTTTAATATTAATACAATATTATTAACTACTTAAATAAAAATTTCCGACTTAAAAAAAAATTTTGTATAAAAGTTGCGAGTATTTGCAGAGCTCCTCCACTTTTACGATGTGCATGAAAATGTTTGTTTATCATATTTAAAAAAAAATGCAAGTTTTTTTTTTTTTATTAAACATGTTAATAACTATCTGCTTTCCAAGCATTTTTTTTTAAATTAAAAAAAAAATAATAATGGCTATTGAAAAAAAGTTTCGTTTTTTTCTGAAAAAAAATCTCTTTTTCTTTTATTTATAACAAAAAGTGGAAAATCGGATTTAAAAAAAAGTTTTATTAGCAGATGCAGAATCTTATCAGAAAATCGCGGGTAAAATTTAAAGTTAATCCGTCGAACGTAGCCCGAGTTTTCACGCGCATTGTATTAATATTATAAAAAAAATAAAAAATTTTTATCAAGTCTTTGCGCTGCAAAAAAATTTAGAAATTATTAATTAATTATTTTTCGTGAGTTCAAACGGGTATGCCCCCTTAACGCACAACACATTCATTTTGTTGTGTTGATAAATATAGCTAAAACGACATTCGAGCTTTAGATATCTGATGATATATATAATCGACATAAATTTTATGTTCGTTTTAATTATAATTTCATGAGTTTGAATTATAATTTTATTACAAGTTTAGACGTCTGTCTAAACTTTACAAAAAAAAAAAAACAATTGATAATATCTTTTTTGATGCGTGATTCGCGAGATAAACTTTTAAGGCAATTATTTTATAAAAGATAAAATATCAATTGCTCGAATACAACTAGAAACTCGCATATCTCCGCAATTATTTTTCACGTTAACACGTAATACTTGTCGACAGGTAATTCAATTATAATCGTGTATATGTGCGTTTGTCTAAAATTCTAAAAGAGAGACCGCGAGGACCGCCTATGTATGAATTTTGTTATCCAATAGTTCCTAAAGATAAGGAAGAACCAATGCCTGACGGCTTGTATAGGCCGTATTTTCACGGAGAACTCGTGGCCGAATACAGAAAGAAGAGCGTAGCGAGCAACGGAGGTCGCAAGTCTTCCTCGAAGACTGACGACGTAGAAGCGGCGCAAAACCACGTGGAACAAGCGGAGGAATACGTGGAACCAGGTATTATACGCGCCCCAAATGTCGTTCGATCGCCAAAAGAATAAACTTCAAAAGCGTTACTCTCCACGATAAGATAAAGTAAAATAGCGGATCATTGAGTTATGCTCGTTTCTAGACACGCCCTTTGTATGGCCGACCGGAGGTAACTTGGCAAAACTCTGGTTCTGTTTCGTCTGGCCGTTGAAACTAATCTTGTTCGTTACCGTACCGGACAGCAGGTACAAACGATGGAGAAACTGGTATCTGATCACATTTGTCATGTGCGTAATATGGATCGCGATATCGTCCTACCTGACGTCGTGGATGACGACCGTACTCGGCGACACCATTGGGATCCCGGACTCCGTGATGGGTATCACGTTCCAAGCCGCCGGTGGCAATATGCCGGAGCTCGTCTCGATCGTGATACTCTCGAAACAAGGTGAGCTTTTCCGAGTATCGAGTCGTCGAGTGAAGAAAAAAAAAAAAAAAAAAAAAAAAAAAACTTATTAATCAGAGAGATCCGATCGATGACTGTGATTGGGACCAATTAATCCTTCCTTCCACAGGCAACGGAGACATGGCGATGAGTAATACGTTAGGCGCAAATACACTCGACATCCTGCTGTGTCTCGGTTTACCGTGGATGGTAAAGATATTCAAGGACAAGAAGGACATCAGGATCATCTCGGATGCTTTAAGATACAGCGTGCTTTCGATCATCGTGTGCGTCATCGCGTTTTACGCGGTGACTGCGTTCTATAAGTATTGCTTGAACAAGAAAGTGGGCATCATCTGCCTGATATTATACACGATATTTTTAGTTTTCGCTCTATTGTTCGAACTAAACGTCTTTTTCCCTGTTAACTTACCTATGTGTCCTTCTTAAAAATCTGCCGTCGATCCTTTTCTTTTTTTAAATTATCAATAATTATTCAGCGCGAGAAAAGCAAGATTGAATCAAAGTTATTTCCGCCAGTTTTGATACTATCTTGAAGAAACGACAGAACTTTTTTTAATCGTAATCGCAATAAAAAAAAATTATTGCTAAATTGCGAAATATTATCATCAATATATCTTTTCCGTTTTGCTTTCACAATCATGTATTTATCTCTAAAAGCCTAGAGATTAAATTAAGGATACTGTTTTATATCGGATATAGATTATAATAAAAATAATTTTATTTTTTAATTTGCATTTAAAAAAAAAGATATTTAAAAAATGTTATTTTTTTTTTCAATTTTCAACTTGTTTCTTTGTAATTTGCTCGATACACGAGATGAACTTTGCAAACTCGATGAATTGATATTGTTATTAACAACTTTGATAAAAGTTGTATATTTAAAACATGGTATAAAATGTACTCATGCAATAATTCTCAAATTCCTAATATGGAATATTCTGTGGATGTTGAGAGTTTTTATTAGTTTTTATTATAAAAATTATTATATATATATAATTTATATACTAGTTGTATTATATAATGCTGTAAATCATGAAGACGCAAAAGTTTTGTTGAATTATCTATTTTTGAGATGGGCCAATCGCGCGATCCGTTTATATTTTTGCATTGTTCAGAGTTATACGCGCATTTATAAACGGAGATCTGGTTAATATAAATTCATTTATATTATACTTTGTAAAGAAACTTTTGCCAAAAGATACGTAACTTTGAAGAATGCCGTTCCAAACATTGCAAACGAGATATAGATCCCGATATCGTAAAATCACTGTGCCCATCTCAAACTTGATATATTATAGTATAAATTGGCTATATTATATATTTACAAGCGGACGGCATGACATTTCTCTCTGACGTCGATTTCTCTTTCCGCATTCTATGAGCACGAAGCAATTGATGTCACATTCAATTATAAGCGCACTGATTTCTTTTTTTATATCGCAATGTACCGTAAGCCTGTTTGAGAAAAAGTTTAAAGCCTCTTTTTACACCTCCATTTTACGTATAAATTACTATATGCTTTTTATGCGTGTATTATACGTGATGCTATTTGCAATGATCGGTGTATATAAATTCACAATTTCATCTAAATACGTTTTCTCGTACCACATTTTTTTTATTTCTACCTTCTCCCTGTAATATAAACCTTTCTTTCTTCATTAAAAATATTTCATTATATGATTGACAAATTATATGAGTGTCAAATCATCAGTAATGACATATTCAGTTACACTAGGTACATGCCAATTATCACAGCAATAATCTCCCAAAATCTGCGATGATAGCAAGATGCCCATCGTATCTTTGGTCCCCATTGGCATCCAGGATGTCATCAGTGATCGTACGCGGATATTCTCCGCGGATATATTAGGATATCCCCTTAACGATGGGCATCAAGAGCATCTCTCAAGATAGACGATTCGTCTTCTTCCATTGCTGTGTTACGAGACTCGATCAAACATTCTTCGTGCTCTTAAAATCGTGGAAATAATCGGACAATAAAATATCATGACGACGTTCGTTAGTTCTTTTTTTACTCGATACGATTAGGAAAGGACTCTGCGTGTCAGAAATATTTCTTATTTTCTTGGACTCTCGGATATTGCTTTTCTATTATGGCTTTGCGACCTTGCCGTACCTTGCCTTTCTATCGTATAAAGATACGATGGATTTGCTTATATGCGAGATCTATGTACCTATTTACGGGAGTAAACAGGCGATAAGTAAGTAGGCGGTGAAGGCAGGTGTATGCGATAGGCCGCGGTGACGTTGCGTCTCTCTTACTTTTAAGTAATTTTCTTATTTTAGGAATAAATTATATATTTTAGGAAAAAAGTTAAGAGAAAGAGAATATGTAAAAATCGATATTTTAGGAAAAAATTATTAAAAGCTTTATATTATATATGGATATATTTTTTATATCAATTATGGTCGATCGTTGACACATAACGCTTGTCCTTTGTGGACAATATGTAAAAAATGAAATAGAAATTATTAATATTAATATAATTGTTAAAAGCTATATACATGATGAAAACTGATCTTTGCAGGATCGCCTTGACTTTAAATTTAAAGTATCTTATATGGATTACCGTGCAGTCTGCTTTTAACGTGTTGAAAATTTATAATATTGATACTGTGATCTCTATTGCAGTAATATATTCATCTTTATTAAGGTACACACAAAGAAACTTAAGTATAAAACTTAAGTATAAAAACTGCACAAATATTAAAACATTAACGTATTGAAATATGATAAACAATTAAGTATATATATATATTTCAAATAATTATCTTACAGGAAACCTCTTTGTCTAATTTAATTTTAAGAATAAATTTATTCAATCTGACTGAATCTAAGATACTAATATAATATTATAAGCGAGATAATATGTAGCATGGGACAAAAAAACACCGCGTGGTAAAATGGCAAATTAAGACTGTTCCCCGGAATTATATTCCTTCATCTTCTGAAGCATTTGTTAGGATGAATTAATTCCTTCTAATATAGCAACTGTAAAGCAGAAGCTCATCACGCGCAAAGAACTGATGGCATATTATAAAATTATACTCATGACTAAATAAAGCATTGTCAATTTGTTTGCCGCGTCGCTATTTTGTTTTTGCCGAGCGACACCTAGGTAGACGACCTCTCATCGAACTTGCGATATTTTCAGCACTGAAGCTAACTTCAGGCGTCGTTGCCATGTTTCTTTATCTCTCTAACAGCTTTTATTGATAATTCTCTCGATGGTCGGCAACGAGAGCGGATCACGTTGGCATTTTTACGTCGTAAATATTTGGAAATGTATAAAAAAAAAAAAAACGCATGATCCACGAATCTCTCGATGACGACTATAATCTCACCGGATGAGATGGCTTTATTTCGTTTTGTAATACATTACGCGAGTGTATTATTATATTTGCTCGCGATATTTCTCCTCTATCACTTCCAAATATTTATGCGAGATCACTTCTGTTGTGTATAACGTTTCGGACAAAAGTTCTGAGTCGAAGAGATCATATTGCGCGCGATAAAAGCGTACTGGCAGCTTCCATTATTATTCCTCCTTGTCTCTGAGCGGATGCGACACATCGTATATTTTCAAGAGGCTCTCTCTGAATTTATTATCAATAATTGGCGTGGCAAGATTAAGTGGAATGTCAATGATATTTATACAGAAGAAAATTCTCGCGCGTGCACACACGCATTCATACATACATGTAAAAATAAGTTTGACTTACATCACGCGCGCGGATGTAAAGTATGATAATGCGTATATCGCACATTTGTGAGAAAAATTCAAAAGAAATAATCATATAAAAACGAACGCACGACAATGTGTTTTGATTCGAAGGAGATTATATGTAATGTTTTTATGTCTCTCGTGTACTTGCTTATATGCATTTGTACCTTGTAGGATATCGGCACACGCATAATTTTGAAGAATGAGTTCATTGAAATTTAATTAAAAAAAATCGACTGCAGATTTTAATTTGAAGAATGTGTATATAATGCGCGATATTTTTTTTTACGTATATTTTAAATATGAGACTTCTTTACGGGAGCAGGAAATTCTCTCACAATCTGTTAGACTTGAGCAATATTTGAGTGGACTGGAAAAATGATGCTTGCTATAACAAAGATGCGCATCATGACTCCTTATGTCACATTTTAGTTTAAAGAAAACGCGAGATAAATCAAGAGAAGGATAAAAAAGTTCTCAAAAGGATGGATATTTCGCATAGATGTTATTGTAGAGATCACTCATGAAGTCTCTCCTCAAGATAAATGATCCTTCTTGAGAATGTGCTGTAGCTCTTTGTGCAGTTTCTTGTGTGGGCGGTGAACAAATAAACGTCTCTCTTTTATAGAAACGATATCTATTGATGTAAATAGATCTTTTACGTACACGCTATGTATCTTATTTTTCAAAAATTCCTTGTAAGCTTATCATGTTGTAGTTTACATCCGAGTTTAACTGAGTCTGCAAATATTTAATTAATCGTGCATAGCAAGTATGCACATTCTAGGAAACATTTATGCAAAAATAATTATAAATGTAAAATGTAATCACTAAGAAATTTATTACATCCAAACCTGACGGGTGAATGGAACTAAAGGGTTAAATAGAAATTTTGAATCGAAAAAATTCATTTTTCTACCGGTTTCCGCATTTTTGATTTTTTATTTATTATCTTTTTCGCTGTAACCGTCAATTACTCAATTGCGTTTTTTTCCTTCTTTCTTGCATAATTTACCTTCTCACTTTCCATTCATCCGCGAAAAGAAAATTTAACTTGTCAAATATTTTTTATATTTTACGAGGGATGACTTCGTAGGAATACTATATATTTCCTGTTTTACGAAAAATTTGCGCACTACTTATTTCGCGTCTCCTAAAAATATAAATTAATCAGAAAATAAAAATAGATAAATAAATAAAGAGAGAGAAATTGGCAGAAAATGAAGCGCGACAGCTGTAACGAAATATATATCGGATGGCCGGATTAATGTACGTAAACTAATGTATGACGTGTATTAGAGATGAAAATACTGGGTAGAGTACTTAAAATGCCCATCGTTACTGATAGTATTCATTCTTGATAAATTCTTACGATCTATAACGTAATTTTTAGATGATAATCGACCTGCTCGTAAATTGCCTTTATTCGACCAGTGAGTGGCAGAACGAATGTATTTCGCTGGACACTCGTGGAGACACCCCAAATTTCTGGTCATTCACTACGAGTATGAGTAGCAAACAGGATCATTAACGCTAAGAATAATGAACACTTGGAATCGCGAATAGAAACCTCGACGATAAATCCTCCGGCCGAGGAAGAGAGAGAAAGAGAAAGAGAGAGTTTGAGAGAGAGAGAGAGAGAGAGAGAGAGAGAAAGAGACTTATATGGAATAAGCCTACATTTTCTCTGAAAATGCTTTCAAAAAGCGCGACATGCGATTCCGTTATAAGACGGGAAACATCCCGCGTGCGCGATATCGCGTCTATATATTCTCATCTACATATCTACATATAGTCCACGAAATGACGTACGCGAGAGAGCAGATACAAATATCGTGCGTGAAGAAGTAACCCGACTGGTGTGTCTCCCCGTGTCGTGGTAAGTTCCCGGATGTTGTTCTCGTAATTAAGTAAGTATTGTCATCGACTCGTGTGTGTCGTATGTACAATCTCGACCTACGCCGCGACCGAAGGAGCGAAAGCGTGGATGTGGACGAGAGACGCGTGGATGGATCATAATTCATCCATTGTCGATCCATGCGGGCTTTGACAATACCTAGGGCAGCGAGATCGCCGTCCGCGCATCTCATTGTATCTCGCAGAACGGCATCTTGTTGTTCACCTCCTTGGTCTGCTCCTGATCCTGACTGTTGCCGCCCTCGCTCTTCGGGCTACCCGCATCCTCGACGGAGCCCCCACCGCTGCCGTGGGGGCACATGGACTGTCATCTAAGCGCCAGGGTGGATATCATCGGCGGTCGGGACGGTTTGTTGTCAAGAATCCTCTCGAGTTCGCTCATTATGCTCGCGTTTAACTTTGGGATAAGCTGAAAAAAATTGCATATTTGTTGCTACTTTTTTCTTTTTTTTTTTTTTTTTTTTTAATCTGCACTTTCGACCCTTAATTAGTTTTACGTCGAAAATTATTATGTATGATAAGCTTAACAATATCCCTAATAACGATTTAATTACAATTCTAAATAAAAAAAATTAAAAATTTTTCATTTAATTAATTAATTTCGAATATAGACACAGTTTTCTCCTTACTAGACTAAACTAAGACTTTGATAAAGAAGACGATTAATTAAGTATTAAATTTTTGTGTTAATTCTATTAAGTAATGAGAAATTAATTGGAATAAGTACAGTTTATGCACGGCTTTAAGGTGTTATCTGATGATGATAACTATGTCGTCTAAACATTGGGCGTTGAAACAATCTTTGACAAACAGCTTTGTTACCTGTAAGCTTTGCAGACTCTCGTACAATTGATCTATATTGGATGCACCAAGCAGAAGGCACTGAACACTTTCATTCTTTAAGGTCCACGCGATGGCCAGTTGTCCGAAAGAACATCCCAGTCTCTCGGCCAGAGCGTACACGTCCCGCAATTTATCCGAGTATTTCCGAGTCTCATCATCGGCGGATTTGTCTTTCCACGCGTACTCCTGCGTAGAAAAACCAAAATGAATTGAAAAACGAATCGTAATATCTCGTACTCTGCATAATTAAATATATGCGTACAAAATTTTTTCAAAAATGATGTATCTTGCATTTTATTTAATGGGATAATAAAATCCTTAATTTGACAGCTGTGTTGATATCATCGGCTTCAGTGAATATATAAGCTTCAAAATAAATACAAGCGAAAAATAATGCTTTTATTATTATGTTTTCGATTATTCACGCGCACATATGGTACAAATTATTTATATAAATATATTATATTGCGACAAAAAAAATCATACCTCCTTGTACAAAGATTGAGTTTCATCCTCCGTCCAACTAAACGAAGAGTATTTGTTCTGAAAACATAAAGATTATTTCTCGTTGCAATATACGCATCTCTATATATACGAGAAATAACAATCCTTCATCTTTAACGGCTTATAAAAAAAGATACTCGGAATATCAAGAGTAACAATGCAACTAGTACTCTTTGAGTGACAATTCTGCGAGACTCTTGAGAGACGTTTTTATCAGATTATTTTCTGCAAAGTATATATATATATATATATATATATATATATATATATATTTATATATACACACTTACTTTATAAGAGGATCTCGAGAGGAACGATACTCCACAATCTTCCGGCTTTGAAGAGACCATTCCAATAGTGACGGTGGACCATGCCATTAAACCAACGCCTGTAAGAAATGAGTGTTTACTTCGTCAAAAGAATTGTCGAGAAAAGATAGATCGTAAAAAAAAAAAAAAAAAAAAATCTTTTCGCTCGCGATATCACGTGGAATGGATTAATTACCAATTTTGTTATACAATTCCGGCATGTAGAGCTCGGATTTCTCCCTGTGAAACAGATGGTACTCCGCTTGCTCGACGATCGGCGTCACGCAGTTGAACTGCCGACAATTGGTATAGGCTTCCATAATTTCCACGGACGTCCATCGCGACGTACCCCAGTACATTACCCAACCCTTGCTTATAACGTAATTCATAGCGCGAACGATCTCTGAAATGAGATCACGCGAATACGTGAGATACAAGGGACGAGACATTCCATCGTGGGGTGAAAATATTGTCGGAATTGATCGGTGTGAATCGGATGCAAAATTAATACGTAAATCTATTTTTTTTTTTTTTTTTCGTTCAAACAAAAATATTTTTATTCTACTGTGTGAGAGAGAGAAATAAAAAAAAAATATATATATATATATATCGGAAAGGGAGAGAAAGCAGAGAAATGTGTTTTAAAGCGTATGAGGGGGATAAAGGTAAAATAGTAGCCAAAATAGTTTTCTTGCATACATTTTTGTTCGCACGATATCGAAGCATCATACATTAACGCGATAATAACATAAACACAGGAGGAAGTTTATACACATATCGATAAAAAGAAAATATAAATGCATACGAGGTACATATTTACAACACTTTTACAACAATAACTTTCCATTTTCACTAGAAGAGTACTGAATGAAGAAAGAAGCACACGGTTAACTATTACGGCAAAGTGCAACTGCCAAACATCAAATCGTCAGTGTAACGGAGATCTTTTTCCTCGTATAACTTTATTTAATCCTTTTCAAGTTTCTTGTATACATGGACTGAAAAGAATTCTCATGTTTTCTGTGAAATCGAATTGCGTTATGCAATATATGGGAATGAAAAAAATTTTATCAGATTTTTATTAATTATAAAATCTTTTTTTTTTTTTTTTATTTTGTAATTGCATTGCATAACACTATTCAACGGACTCGTGTTTTATAAATATGAAAAAAAAATAATTAGAATTTTTAAATCAATTTATTATAGTAAATTAACAATCTCTTTTTGAAGCTTGAAGATTTCGATTTAATTTTAGCTTGCAGTAAACTTTGACGAGAAATATTTTTACCTTTATCCATGAAAAGCGGAATTTATTACGAAATGATTTCTTTATGGAGAGAATTGCCTTTAAGCAGATTATTATCAAAATATTGATGAGGTTTTCAAATGTTTTCTGTTTAACTTAATAAAGTAATAATAATATCATAAATCATCAATTATAACAGTAATCGATTATAAATTCATTTATTTTTCTTTAGATAATCTTTTGAAAAAAAAGTTGAAAAAATTTTATCAGATTTTTATTAATTATAAAATCTTTTTTTTTTTTTATTTTGTAATTGCATTGCATAACACTATCCAACAGACTCGTATTTTATAAATATAAAAAAAAAAATAATTAGAATTTTTAAATCAATTTATTGTAGTAAATTAACAATCGCTAAAAATGTAATAAGTCTAAATAAAAGGACAAAAGTATCTTTTGATGTCATACATGATATTATTTAACCTTTATATTAACCTTTCATCTTTAATATATCTTAATTTTAACTTTTACGCGATATCAGATAATTTTCTCTCTTTGCTTCTCTATAACATAAATAGCAACAATGTTTCTTCCCTATTCGAGATAAATATTATGTAGACAGAGAAGTCTTCAAATAATGAAGTTTATTACAGTATATCTCATAAAATATGATATTTTGTGCAGTGAGTTTTGTGGCGCGAGTGTTTGAACGAAGGAATGGGCGAGGAAGGATTCGAATCTTTGAGTATCACTCGCAAGAGAATATTAAGAAGGTGGAAAGTTACCTTCCATCGGACACATTGGATCGACTTTGTGGATCATGACAATGTCGATGTACGACAGTTGCAGCCTGACGAGCGAAGCTTGCACGGACTCGATAATGTGTTTCCGCGATAGCCCGCGACCCTCGGTCCTATCAAGAATGGTAGATATTATCAATCTCATCATATATAATAGAAAAGAGACGGATTAATATTACTAATGGATTTCGGTAATAATGTGAGATGTGTATTTTATGGTTTCTCCCGTTTCGAGCGCGAACGAGATTCCAAACAAAGGCGGTTTGCGACGCTTAATGCACGGAAACCTAGTTATCGATCCACATGTCAAGGCAGAGCCCTCATATTCACGCCGTCCACTTAATATTAAACGAGGTCGTCTCGTACCGAGATTCACTTTAGCGCACAGTATCCCTGCCTATCGAGTTTTTTGTCTAAAATAAAAGTGGCATGATTTATGGAGAAAATACTCTCCATTAATCTCGTACCGATAACATATCAATTTTAGAGAAAAGGTATTTTCAAGCTCCGCTTTCTCAGATATGCAATCTGTAAATACGATAAGGTATCGATAATCTTCGAGTCATGAAGTGATTGACAATTTTCGACACGTAGTCTTTATAATAACGAAAGGAATTTAATTCTCCGAGAATCAATATATCCACTCTACCCTCGTAGGAAATGTTCGTGTAAAATTCTTTTGCCTCTTTTATTATCGTGTCAAAAATCATAAACGGAAAATCTGCGATTCGACAACAGAAAGAAGAAAAAGACATTCTTCTTAATTCATCTACTTTTTTACGTTCTTAATACAAGCATCACGTAACAATATCTAACGTATATCATGGTCTACATAGAATACTCTAGAGTGGGGAAACGTTCGCGAGAGGGATGAAGTATCGCAGGTCGGTGAGCGTATAGTTCGATATTATACACTTAAGCCATCGATCGAGAAGCACAACACGTATAAGGAAAAAAAAATAAAAAAATAAATATTCGCGCTTTCGCGTGCAGCAGCGTTACAACAACATCGAGAGAGCCACCGACGATAGCCATCACTATATATGTATATATACACAGGGTGTCCTAGACACCCGTACATCCCCTTTCTTTCAAAAACTAAGCATTTTTAGAGAAAAACGTTTTGAATAAAAATTGTATGGTTTTGAAGGGAACATAAGATGGTGTCGTTGGTTTGATGGCATCGTTAAGGTCAGGTCAAAGACCTTTAATTTCTTAAATGGAATCCCCTATTTTTTATTGCATATTCTTATAGCTTATGTCGGGAGCTTTCCAAAACATTATAATAAAATATTTTTTCATTAGGAATTTTTTGAGTTATCTTGTATCTTAATCTGACATATTTTAGTATAAAATATAAAATAAATCTCGAAAATTATTTAGTGTTCGATAATCGTAATACTTTTATGTACAAAATAATAAGGTGAATCAGATGGTGTAAAGAAAAAATAAATAATTGTTATAAAAAAATGTATTGCAAATAATTGCATACTCTTTTTTAAAAACAATTATTTTCTGTACACCATTTGATTTACCTTATTATTCTGTACACCATTTGATTTACCTTATTATTCTGTACATAAAAGTATTACGGTACAATTATCGAAAACTAAATAATTTTCGAGATATTTTATATTTTATATTAAAATATTCAGTCAGATTAAGATAGAAAATAACTCAAAAAATTCTTAATGAAAAAATACTTTATTATAGTGTTTCGAAAAGCTCTCGAGATAAGCTACAAGAATATGCAATAAAAAATTGGGGTTTCCATTTAAGAGATTAAAGGTGTCCTTGACTTGACCTTGACGATGCCATCCAAGGTCAAATCAATGACACCATCTTACGTTCCCCTCAAAACCATACATTTTTGCTCAAAACGTTTTTCTCTCAAACGCTTAGTTTTTGAAAGAAAAGAGGTGTACGGGTGATCTAGGACACCCTGTATATATAAACAGTTACACTCCCGCTCTATCATGAATGCTCGCTAAACATCATCATCGCCACGACGACGCCACCAAATGACACCGAGAACACCCGCAAACCACGGCCGGCGCGTACTCTACTCACTTGGTGTTCCAGTAAATTTTCGTCGTCACGACGTAACTGGAACGATTCCAGGCGCGCCTCAGCAGGATGCGGCCGAATTGGATTTCCGCACGGTGGCCGCTGTGCGCCTCGCTTAGGTCAAACACATTAATCCCGCTGTCGTAGGCGAGCGCGACGACGGCCTCCGCGGTCTCCTCGCTGCCGCAGCCGCCCACGCCGAAGGTGGTCCACGTTCCTGCATCCATATAAAATCAATCAAGCGACATCGGCGACGGGATTTTATCGGGCCGTGCCGATCGAAATCGCGGCGACGAAACACGTGCGTCGTCGCCTGTCCGGGCTGCGATCTAGTATCAGCACACTTAGCTTTCATTCATATATGTATTTTGCAAAAGAAAGCGTGAGAGACATTCTGTCCTAAAATGATAATAAGATATTAATGTGCAAAACCGGCTAGAAAAAATAGACTCGATGGGATTTAATATCCGCGAGAAATAGGTTTCTGGAAATTTGTATAAAGTAAATATACATGAAGAAAAGATACGGTAAAAATTACGATATATTTTTGTACTCGTGATACTACATATAAGAAAGAAACCACGATATTTTTATTCGATACATAATATCATATACGTATTATATTTTATAAAGAAGTATTGCTATTATTTTCTGGCATCTTTAACAAACAAATGGATAATTTACGATTTTTATAAAAGTAAATTTCTTAAAATATTATTATATTCCAGCTTTACAATAAGTGTTGTAAAAGAAAATGTATTTTTCATTCAATTTGTAAAATTTTCTTCGTGTATCGAGAGATAAAGATGACGATATAATATAAAGATAATAATAATTAATAATTTTGTTAAAGTTAATTATACATTTTTGAAATAAAAATTTGAAAAAACTAATAAAGAGTTACATATATGTATATATTATACGATAATGACTATATATATACGTAAGATAAAATTATAATCAAAAATACAAATTTGAATTAAATAAAAAATAAAATAAACTACAAAATATTAAAGAAAATAAAATTTATAAAATTTCTACCGGAAGTTTGTGCCAAAAATATCAATAATAAACTATTATTTATATTTTTATTTAATTATTATTATATTCCTTAAAATATCTCGCGATAAGAAAAAAAAAATATTTTAACAGCAATCATGATTCGGCACAACTACATTTAGAATCGAAATACTTGCGTGCGATAAAATATTATGTTATATTTAAGAATTCGTGATTATTGAGGAAGATATCCTCGCATTTCATGCAAGGATACTTATTAAAGAATTTTTTATTCCGTACTTATCAATTTATTTAGCGAAGTAAGTACGTACATCCTTACGTACATCCTTTCTGTTTTTCTTTCTTTTTTTTTTTTACTTCAAATTTCATATAAAAGTGTTCGTCTATCGTAATAATAATCACATTTAATGTCCCCTGTGTACTCTGATCGCGGTTTAAAAGAATAATAATATGACACGTTGCCTGCTCCAGCTCGAATCTCATCGCGCGAATGTCAACAAGCACGAATGTCAACAAACATTCACCGCATACCGACGATAATAGAATAACCACGCTATATACAGAGCGTTTCAGGATTAAATGTCCTAAAATATGAATGTAGGATCACAAAAGAAGAAAAAAATTTTCCTTTGGTAAGTTCCTCGTAAACGTTTTGTTTGACATCTAAAGTTACGAGTTGGGATGATAAATTTATTGTACAATTACTGATACATACATGTTTCTGTAATTGTACATGTCAATATTGACATTATAAAAACGATATAAACATCATGCTAACATATCATTAAAAAACTTTCTCAATCTGTTTAACGCTTTCACGAGGTAAGCATCGTTACGCATTTATTCTAATAGCGATTATATTAAAATTTTCATACTTTCTAATAATAAATGTAATAAAGTAATTGAAATATACTATTAATTTATTATAAATAATAATTTAATATAATATAATAATTTCATAAAATTTTATAACGAAAATATTTAGGTGTTAATATTTCTTAAGCAAAGCGTTTACAGGCATACCTTCGAAGGAAATTTTTTTTGTTTTGTTTCTAAATTCATATTTTAAGTTAGGACATATTTAACCCTGCACCATGTATAATACGCCACAAAATTCAGCTGCATATATTTTTGATGAAAATTTACAAAAACTAGTAAATGTTAAATGTAATAATTATTACAGCAATTTTATTCGCGATTATCAATCCGCGCAATTAATTAATTCTTGCGATACATACAATTGTCATAATGGCTATTTGAGCAGATATTTCACGCAATATATCCACTCGAAATAGGAATCGAGGCGATAATAAAAAACGGAAAGTTACATAAACTTGTTTATGTGATTCTCGCTACATTTACGAGCTATCATTACATCCGTAAATATTATTGAAGATATTACATTTAATTTTTACATTCGAATAAGCATAATTTACCCGTTGCTTTCGGATTAGAAAAATGCGCATTGATTTTATTGATAATAAAACAATAATTTATACTTCTACCTCCTATCGTTCGCGTCGCGTACGAGATTAACGTCGGGAAAGTGTCGCGTGATCGTTTCGCTAATCTGATTATCCGAATCGCAATTAATGCTTTATTAATTTTGCGAGAATTGCCAGAAAGAGAAACAGAAGAGGATTAATAGGAGAGACGGAGAAGGAAAAGGGAGGAGGTGAGTAGGAGGATAAGTATTTATTTAATTTGTCATTTATTACTTGTAAAATTGATCACTTTTGTTTATCTCCGATAATTTTTATTATATATTTTTTAAGAAATCTCTCAATAATTTTGGGGGACTTTTGGCCCATATAACGCTATAATTGTTTATATAAATTTTGAGATTAAATGTTTCATAATTTTCTTTTGTTATGTATTTGCTTCACACAAATCTGTGCTTTTATAATAATTTTATCGTTTTACATGCATATGCCATTTCTGAAGAGTTGCTTAATATCGGAGTAAATTTAAAATTTTTGCTTTCTCAAAGATATCCTTAGCTTCAATGAAATTAATATAATGACAATAATAATATATTTGTTTATATTTTATATATATGTATATATATATATATA
>JBCAUJ010000001.1:14806178-14820410 GCA_038406275.1 Cataglyphis albicans
GGGAGGGGGGGAGAGAGAGAGAGAGAGAGAGAGAGAGAGAGAGAGAGAGAGAGAGAGAGAGAGAGAGAGAGAGAGAGTGAGTTATTACAACAATGGAGGATGCATGTTAAATCGCAGAATAAATGCCATGTGGCATTAATAATTTCGGCACAGTCTTTATTGACGTCTTCAATGTGATTAAATCCGCGCCGCAATTCATTAAATAGAATAGATTTTGCCAGATTGATTGCACATCTGGCGCATATATTCGCACGACTCTTCTTTTTGTATTTGCCGCGTGTATCACGCGAAGTGGAAATTATGAAATACCACGCCCCTCAGGCGTCAATTCAATATTTTCCGGTTATTACTAAGTAATATTTTATTATCGATTTTTCAGTATTTCTGTCTGAATGATTCTTGAACACTCGATTGGATTCGCCGAATTAAATGTCAGCAAGCATTACTTCTGTAATTCAACTGTAATTAAATTAAATACATATATAGAAATTATATCGCGTGCTACACAAGCATGCTTTAAATAATATTTTTTTTTCAATATAAAAATAAAAGAAAAAATGTTTCGTAAATGTCAATAATTAAATAATGGTTACATTGTCGGCTACTTTTTATGTTGAACCATTTTTAAATAAAAATATATAATTTTGCTTAGAAATAATTAACAGAAACCCAAAATATGTGAAAATAGTTTTTATGTGAAAAGATTGTTTGAACAAATATTCTTAATAGAATGTTGAAAAAAAAATGTGACTATAAAATGTAACTAGAAAATTGAATACTAATAAATAAATAAATATATGATAAAGAAACTAATAAATAAAACTAAGAAATTGAAGAAGGATAATTAAGTCAAATTATAAACATAAAAAATTATTTACTAAAAAATTATTAAATATTTCACATTCTTTTAATTCAATTAAAATCAATATTTATAAAATAGGAACATTCATTCGTATTATTGGTGCGAGCTACATTATATCGATTTATCATATAATTCACAGAGATGTGAATTTATATATTAAATATAAAATAAATAAATAAATCTTTAATTATAATTATAAAAAACCGTATTAGCAAAATTGTTTACCTTATTTTATTTGAGACATTGTTTGTTTAAGTTAAAAAAAAATTGCGTAAAAATTAGTTTTGCAAATTGAAAAAGATCTAATTTTGCTAAAAATCTCTTTCGAAACAAAGATGAGGAAACATTTATCGTACGAATCGTGTAACTCATCGTAAGATAATTCTAAAAAAAAGTAAAATCCATATAAGAAATTTGCTGAGAAAGAGAGAATCCTTTTATTAGATATTTTCTTGCAAAAACAAATTACTTTTAATAAATAATATAATAAATCATTTGATAAAAAGACACGTGTCATAAATATCATTGCGCCTTTCGTGACATAATAAATGGAATCAGATGAATACCTGTTCAATGTTAATATTAATCATATCGATGATCGATGGGTAGCTAACATGATGTATCTACCTCTTCACAATTGATCGTACATTTTAGAAACATTTCGGCTATGTCAACTATGTAATATACATATAAAGCGCAAAACTTGATAAAATATTTTATTTTTGAATTACATTACCGATTTATCAAAAATATTTCGCAAAACTTGTCTCAATTTAAAAAAAAATTATATTCTATTAAAAAGTGAAAAAAATTAAAATTTGTATTAAATAGTTTGGTGATTAAACATCAGTTTAATAAAACTAATGTAAAATCATCAGAAAAATACACTTTAGTTTCCACTTATAAATATTCCAAACCCTTAATTTATTAAAATTTTTTCGCTTTTCATAGTAATAAATTCTATAATATCATGTGAAAATTAAAATTAATTGAAAATATCGATTTCAATTAAGTACTACAAATGGAAATTATAATGATTATAGAGTATGCCTTTTGATAAGGTCGTTCAATACAAGAAGGGCAAGATCTTCAAATAAAGTTTAGTCAAGCTTGATATCATTCGTACTACACGAAGAGAACAGAGAAATATTCCAATCGCTGAAACCAATAGCGCTCAACGAGGTAAAAGTTGTCATTTTTGTGCCACGCTCCGATGATTGCTTCTCCTGATCGTCTCTCGTTCGCGACATCTTCGTTCTATTTGAAATTAACCGTTCAAACACGATTCGTATTAAAATGCAGCGCGACGCGAAGCAATCGTTCCACAAGTGCTTCTCCGATCGTGTCCGCTATATCTCGATTAAATTTCGTTCTCATTCAAACGCTCGCAAAGTGGAATTCTCCTTTTCCCCTTGATATTCTACTTTTTCTTCAATTTACCGATAAAAGATTATATAAAGAAATTATTTAGAAGATAACGGTGTGTCTAGTAGCCAGAGCTCTAACGTAATGAATCAGTATCTTCTAAAATTTATTATGTTATAAAATATATATTATATAGATTTACTTTTTGTTACAAAATTTTCTGGAATGGAATGATTATCTTATTGTAATTTTTAAATATAAAATATAAAAAGTATGAAACATTTAATTGAAGAATTTACATTATCTTTAAATAAATAAAAATAAAATGTACAGTAAATATTATGTCTTAAATGTGTCAAAATAAGATCTTTAAAAATAATACAATTTAATAATAATATAATTAAAATTAAATATATTTTGAAATTTAATATAATGCTATATTTACAATAATTTAAGATTAACGCGTTTTTATTATCAACATCCTTATGTTTATTATGCTACAGCTTTCTTTCGTTTGCTGATTTTCCAATCCCCTGATTTCTTTGTTTGTCTATGCGAAGCATAAGCTCAAGAAAAATATATGACAGTCTACTTTATTATCCACCTTTGTTCGTGTTCCTTAATAAGAGCCATTTCGCGCGTCGCAAGACTTCGTTCTCGTAGCTTATTTAACCCGTAGCTTATTTAGCCAACTGTAAAAACAGATCATATTCCCGCCTTAAAACCAACTCGCATAAAACTTAATTCGCCAAACGACAAAATGTTGGGAAATTTTTCTTTCGAGCTCACCTTTCAAGCGAACTAAGAAGCATCCAAAAACATTTTCCCATTTTCATCCCATTATCTTGGACTTTCGACAAACAAGATATTCAGATATACAATTTTAAGGGTCTTTTTAGATTTATAATTTTCGATAGAATTCAAGAGAAAATCGACAATTCCATATGCCATATATATTTTAATACATATGTATTTTGTGTGTACGTATGCATACATTTTTTATTTAAAAATTTCTTTTTTTTTTATTACACAATACATAAAGTTATACATTTTTTTTGTCAATTAAAAAAGAAATATGTAAAAAAAAATTGATAATGTTAATATTGCTTAATATTATATTATTAACAATGTAATCAAAATTAAATCCATAATAATCGGTAAGAATATTTTATTCTCCTCGACTGTATTCTTTGCTCTCCTGATAATTCTTTATTTAATTTTAACATATAATAGATTACAGCTCCAATTTGTAATGAAACGCGTATTTGCTGTGCAATCTGTTCTTTTTGGACATTTAGCTTATATGCAAGCTAACGAGATTATCAAAAGCTCGGAAATGTCAATATTATCCTAAAATATTATTCAAATTATATGGATAAATATTTAATTTATATATTTCAAGGAGAATTTACCATCATTTAATCCGAAATATCTCGGCAATCTCGTGATTCGTCGAGAGAAAATGCTCATAGGAAGTATTTCTTTCAAGAAGTCTTTCAACAATTGACTCCCCTTCTTGGCAATACTGTGTTTAATTTTGAGATATAATGGATTAAAACTTCGTGTCTGCTGCGTTGGCTCTGTTCAAACTATCCTCCAACGTTAAGCTCGTTATGCGATATGCCTCGCGCGCAAGAGGATCTAAGAGAAAAAGCGGAACGCGTCGATGATTTTCAGTGTATTTTAGCAAAAGGGCAGAAAGTAATTTCATCCCCATACATACACGGAAGCGGAACAATGAACGATGTGCGCCGGAATCGCGCTACGGCGCAAAATGAAATGGTGCTGCACGAGGCATTCGAATTTCCAAAAGTTTATTCCGCCCGTTGCTCGCCGACTTCATTACAGTTGCAACAAGGGCAGATTGCGCGACACGTGAGCTTCACACATTTCTTTTTTACCTTTGTTTAATTTATTTTATTAATTCTTTATTTCGTGTCGTCGCGGCAATATCACGTGTTCAATTTTTATGCAATTCAAAAAGGGAAAGATATTGTGCATGTGTGAAACCCTCTTTCGTGAAAATTCTATTTAAATAAATAAATAATTGTTATTCATATACAGAGTGTCCAGGGTCAATCGCATCACTCGTCGTAATAGAGCAGATACAACTGAGAAGAAAAGTCCTGTATCATTTTTTTCGATAACGCTTAATAAAAGAGTTATTATTGAGTGGTCTGACAATTCAGCGCCGACCTTTAGCTGGACGCACATCAATGAGCCGCGCGCCTGACGTGAACGCTCAGCTGTTTACAGCGTCTCACTGACGTGCGCGCGGCTAAAGATCGGCGATAATTGGCCAGGCTTTACTCAATAATAACTCTCTTATTAGCGTTATAGGAAAAAATGATACAGGACTTTTCTCCTCAGTTTTATCTGCTCTACCTACATACGACAGGTGATGCGATTGACGCCGGACACCCTGTATATATCCGAGCAACGTGAGAGTTTGCAGAAATATTTTATGAAATCGTATGAAAGAGTAGATAATCTGTTCCTCATGTTCTTTGATTTTATGATATTCTCAGTTATATATTTTTGTTAATTAATATTGCATATTGCCAAGCTATAAAAGGAAATCGCATTTAAACGGATTCTTCTCATTGTCAGAGAAAAATTCATGTCGTTTCTTTATTTTATAGACAAGAATCCCGCATTTTGGGTCGATTTATGGCCGTACTAAAATCAATATAAAAATAAAGATTTATTTAAAGATGAAATGCGAACAATGTCTCATCAAATTAAATACGATCGGCGTGTGCGATTTTTCTTAAGGATGTATGTGTGTCATATAGCAAAATATTAATTTTTGTAAAAAGCATGAAAATTTTTATTCTACTAATTACTTTATTCTATTTCTTCTGAATGTCTGTGCAAAAACAGAGCACAATTCTGTTAACGGTTTGAAAATTATTTAAGTTTAAAATTATTATTCTTTTACTATTCGATTCTTATGAAAAATTACGTACTGTAGCATTTATTGACAAATTTGACAAGAAAAAAATATTACCAATAAAATAAAAATTTTCACATATATTGAAAAAACTCTAATAAATATTTGTGTAAAATTTGATTTAAATCCTTTTATTTGATTAAAAGTTATTAAAAATTGTAGAAAAATATTATCTGTCTCTTTCTCTCTTTCTGCGAATTATTCGTTTTTCATTGTTTCTTGCAGTTAATTTCAGGAGGTATTCATGATCAAAAGTTTTTGCCAGAAATTAGAAAAAATATTAATTACAACTATTTTCTTTACAAAGACATCAAAATCCATATTATTTTGTAATACTTTAATTTTTTTTAATTCGGATTTATTTGTTTGATTTTTCAAACAGTATAAGAAATATATATTTTTTTAATAATTTTTTGCTACTGTGCATTCAAAACATCCTTAATTGGAAACAATATCTTTTAAATTTTTACAGATCTTTTTCTTCTCTTCAAAACTTATTTTGAAAAAAACATTTCTATTATCGTTTCTACAATTTCGTCACAGAATATCGTTGAGTAAATCGATTCTCATGATTATTCATCGACAAAAAAAAAAAGCAAATCGGAGAAATATCGATGGCATGGGATGAGGGCAAATTATGATCATAATAATGAATGTAAGAAAGAGGGTTTGGATTTGAGTGGCAAGAAGAAGATGTATAACGATGTCGCTCTATCCGGGTTGTTTCGCCCTACTTCGTCCTCAGGGGGTGGCTTTCGTTCATCCCCACTTGCCGATCCTTCTATGGATCGGATCAGATTACCAGCAGCGCCGAGGCGCTTTACCCGGAGAAAATGCGGGTTTCCATTGCACCGAATCGGTGACGTAAGGGGATTGGGGGTAACGACGAGCGTTGCAATACCGCTCCCACATTTTGCCCCCTTTCCCTTTCCGTGTTCTT
Organism: Cataglyphis albicans; assembly: GCA_038406275.1. NCBI lineage: Eukaryota > Metazoa > Arthropoda > Insecta > Hymenoptera > Formicidae > Cataglyphis > Cataglyphis albicans. The sequence continues at coordinate 14,812,299 of JBCAUJ010000001.1, forward strand.
CCCACACTCGATCGTTCTTTTCTTGGTTTAACAGACGGTTTGGCCGGCCTTCTTCATTTCGTTTCGGTCCAGCGCGATCTCGTCCCCGAATAGGATTCTCATGTGAGAGGACCGTGAAAGGAAATACAAGGAAACGATCCTCCAATTTATTCTCTTTTCAGGCAAAGACATCTCGGTTTACTCGCGCAAAACGCTTTACACATGTGCGACCTGAATGCGAATTCTCGGATTAATTAAGTTTGTAAAAGGTTGAGCTTACAGTGCGCCGTAGATGAAGCAATGAATATTTCAAGTTTGTATTCCAACAACGGCTAATGCTGAAGTAAAAGGCTTTATGTAGGTAACCCTTGCTCTCTGTGCTCTTGTTAAGGAAGAAAAATCTTCTTAAAAAATAAGCGTGAATTATTGCGGTAAATGTTGTATAAATCTGTGTGTGTTAAGCTTATCACATAAATTTATATAAACTCAGCATAAATGAATTGTCCTATTTCTTCTGTAAAATAATGTAATGGCTCATAATCAAATAGGTTTTTCTTTTTTATCAAGAACGTTTAATATCAAAAAGTTTATTATTTTATGTTTATATTGTTACTTAATGTTTATAAATATTTATAAAATATAAACTCAACTTTTTATTAAAAAATTTAAACTCATCAATTAAAAAATTTTATATTATTAATTTTTTATCAGATATTATAACAAAAAGAAATTAAAATTTTAATTGCATGTATCTATAGTTTATTGATCTTTGTTTCTATATTCTTTGTTAATGCAACAATAAATTATATAAATATATTTTACAAGACTTTTCTAAAATATCAATAAATGCAATAGTCATTATCGAATGACAATCGTGAAGCGATCCTTACTTCAGCATTCGTTGCTAGAAATAACGGACAATTATCAGAGGGTTTTTGCGACCAATTGTAAGATTCGCTTACCTGTAACGACGACATTGATTTTCTTAACCAGCGGTGGGTGCGTAGCGACTTGGCACTGATACAATCCCGAATCGCGCGGGCTCGCGTATAATATCTGCAATCTCCAATTGCTGGGATATCTGCGAAATCGGATAATAAGAGATAATAAGAAAAAGAATGATCGGACTTGTCATACAATTGTAAAATAAAAATCGCAAAATGCATCTTTTGGCGCTACTCATGCAGATGCACTTGCAATTTGCAACGAAATAACTGGGATGTAGATAAAGAAAAATTGATATCACATATTATTTTTTAGCGAGGGTTTCTCATAATTTCTCGCTTCACCGGATCTAAATTAGTATCGCGAAATAGAGCCGCGTTACAGCGAGACAATTTCTGATTTTTACAGCGCATAAAACAGGTGATTTGATCACGGTGAAGAAAAATGGGAGCAAAATTTCCCTATCCTTACACAGCAGCGCAATCATTTCGACGATGATGAAAAACGACCGCGATCATAATTCGACGCTGACGACGGGATTACGCGGTTCACTGCCCGGGATTACAGCGAATGATAACGAATTATGATAATACCGTCGACAATTTCGTCGAATTTTGAATTTCACTCATCGTTGCAATCAGGCGCTGTTATTCAGCGGCGAAATCCTACTTCAGAGATGATAAAACTTTACGCCGAGATAATCGATCTCGCCTATTTCTTAATAAAGTCGACGTAGATGGATAGAAAAAATTTATTATATGTACCTACATATACAGGGTGTCCGGCGTCAATCGCATCACCCGTCGTGTGCAGGTAGAGCAGGCAAAACTGAGAAGAAAAGTCCTGTACCTTTTTTTCGATAACGCTTAATAAAAGAGTTATTATTAAGAGTTATCAACGCCGACTTTTAGCTAGACGTACGTCAATGAGCCGCGCGCCTAGCATGTGTGCGTGAGCGCTCAGCTGTTACAATGTCTCTGACGTGCGTCTGGCTAAAGATCGGCGATAATTGGTCAAACTTTACTCGGTAATAACTCTCTTATAAAACGTTATAATAAAAAATGATACAGGACTTTTCTCCTCAGTCTTATCTGCACATGACAGGTGATGCAATTGATGCCGGACATCCTGTATATACATGTCCTAGACCATCCGTACACCCTTTTCTTTCAAAAACTAAGAATCAGTACAGAAAATAATTGTTTTTTAAGAAAAAGTATACAATTATTTGCAATATATTTTTTTATAACAATTATTTATTTTTTCTTTACACCATTTGATTCATCTTTTTGTTCTGTACATAAAAGTATTACGATACAATTATCGAATATTAAATAATTTTCGAGATATTTTATATTTTATACTAAAATATGTCAGATTAAGATATAAAATAACTCAAAAAATTTTTAATGAAAAAATACTTTATTATAGTCTTTTAGAAAGCTCTCGACATAAGCTATGAGAATATGCAATAAAAAATAGGGAATTTTATTTAAAAAATTAAAGGTCTCCTTGACTTGACCTTAACGATGCCATCCAAGATCAAATCAATGATACCATCTTATGTTCCCCTCAAAACCATACAATTTTTGTTGAAAACGTTTTTCTCTAAAATGCTTAGTTTTTGAAAGAAAAGGGGTGTGCGGATGGTCTAGGACACTCTTTATATATACGACTTACCGAAAATTAAGACTGATTCTTTGGTCGTTGCTGTATGGTGTTCTGCCCACTGTTAATAGACGAAATGAATCCTTACTATGTTGCAACCACGTCACCTGCAAACAAAGAGCAACGTCAATTTTATTATCATCTTTAATAATTATTTTTGTCAAACTTGTTAAATAAAATGATTATTCTTATTGCCATAATATCTAAAAATTTAAATAAATAATTATAAAAAAAACATTTTTTTTATATTTTTTATATAAATCGTTAAGAAATATATCTATAAAGAAATATATCCTTGAAAATTACTGTGTCTCTCGCTGAAAAATACAAGACCGTCTCAAGAGAAAAAGAGGTCACATTGGAAATTAATAAGTCTATTTGCTCTAAGATCTTAAACAAACCATCAAGCAATTTCCGTTCCAAGCGTATGTTCGTTCGTCAATAATGAATGCAGCAAACAATTTCCGCGAAGCTCTAGCCACATGAGCATTAATTTAAAGCTCATTCACACGATACGACTATTGATGCTAAAAGTTAAGCGTGTGATATCAAATTTAAATAATTAGCTTTTTATATAAAAGGAAGCAAATGTGAAGATTTAATTTTGTTGAGAGATAGAATTGCTCTTAAAAAAATATTTAAACAAAGAAAAAATTCTTTTTATTAATCTTTTACTTCATATATATTTTTATTTCATATATATTTGTGGAACATTTTTATTAAACTCTAATTATAATTTTTATTTGCGGCATGGTTATTATCGCTTGAAGCAAATTTAAAAACATAAATAAAAAAGTATTTAAATATTTAAAAACAATAATATCCATGTATAGATAAAAATAAAGATTTTAAAATGCAATGTAATTAATTAATTGCAACAATTGCAAAATTAAAAATATTTTTTTTATATAATATAAACATGTCTTTTTTTTATTATTTGTAACGACATTTCCGCTGTCCTCTTTATATACAAAGCTTTCTCTGAATATTCATATCGTATAGGCTAACCAACACAATAATGGGATATCTTAGGGCGAGCTTTCACGAGTTTGTCATTGAGAAGAAAACGGGTAATTTATTTCGTGAAAACTTAACGCCCGCGACAGAAACATTAACCGTTCAAAAGATTTTGTAGACGCCGAATTATGTTACGGGGAACTTCTTACCAAAGAAAGCGGGGAAAATAATTTCCGAACAAGTCAGACGGCCTCTTATACGTTGCGCGCCATCCGAATTAAATTTGTCACTCGCCAGAGAAGTTATCTCGAAAGTCGCCGAGTTTGAGAAGAGCCGCTTCAGTAGTCTTCGATATAATGGAATTAACTAGGGTTCAACTTTTAAAAGAGGCTAACGTGACGTGAAAATAAAAACGTGCAAAAAAATTTCTTCTAAACCGATCAGCCTGGCTGTAAAAATTTTAATAAATTGTATCATATATATGTCAAAATTAAATCGATAAATAATTCTAATTTTGGTGTATTTTCTAATCAAATGACATGTTATGTAAATTACTAGAGAGTTTATTTATTTTAGTCATTTTTTTTTTACTATAAATTTATCAACTCAGAATCATTATATGAATCTTATACTTAATCTCATTTCTTCTTTTTATTAAAAAAATTCACTTATTAAATTTCAAAAATAATATCGAGGCATAAGAATTTTAAATTTGCAATATTTTTAATAAAATATTCAATTTTATTTTTCATAAGAAATTGTTAAATCCATAATATTATTCAGTATAATTGCAAATGTGCACAAAGCATGCTTATGTACATACAAATACAATGGATATTATGTCGGCGTTATATTAGGATTGTTCTACTTAAAAAGTCGCGAGTAAATATTTAAGACGGACAAATATTTCCTCGAATAACCTCGAAAACATTATTTTAAGCAGTCATTTTACGGAGAAGGAACGACTTGGCAAACAGCACGGACAATGTTTTATAATTAAGTTGCCTTCGTGTTGTTTGCTGTTCTCGGAGCGACACGCGCGCACACACACGCACGTTCGAATCGGAAGCATTCGTTCCTTGACGCGGCCCGTCCCAGCGCAATCGGTTTCGCATTACATATTCCGCGGAATATGAATCCCACGGGGAATCCTCGAGCGTTGTATCTCGAGCGGTCCGAAACTTTGTGCCGTCCCCGACGAAGAAGAGCAAACGGACGTGGAAATCACGAGGCGCGAGAGGATGGAGAGGAGGTGGGAGGGGGGGGGGGATGGTATCGCGGGAGAAAGGTGGCACTGATTGAAATGCGAAAACTTTCGCAACGACAAGATGGACGAGAGCGATGTTACACGCAGCGGCCACTAACAAACGATGTGTTTGCAATTATAATTCGCGCCTCTCTTCTCATTCGCGTTTCACGGCTTCTCGCTTCATCGCGCCTTTCTCTCGATTTCGCGTGATTTGACAGAGAACAAACGAGCGGCCTACGTAATTGAATTCGCGGAGTTCGTACAATCGTATTAATCTTGTAAATTTTAATTACATGAATTTTGAATTTTGACAAACGGAGAAATATCTATTGAGAATTATATCATGGAAATTATGTAAAGAATTTTAAGTGAAAAGATTCATAAAACTTCTATATCTTTCTATATCTATGTATCTTACTTCTATGTAATTTCTTTGTAATTTTTTATATATTACTTTTATAAAAAGAAAAAATTAATAAATAATAAAAAGATAATAAAATAAACGAGTAAAAAATTGTGTAAACCAGAAACTTGCACATGCTTTCTCATAACTTCATTTCCTTTTCTTTATAATATCAATAATAAAAATGTCTCATGTAAAAATATTTGGCCCGATATCTCAAAATTTGCGGGAATTAGAGCAACCACATCTTTTTTAGAAAAATTCAAAATTTCATAAAATATGAACTCTTTCACCAAATCTCATCAAATTCAATACCAATCATTCTTTAATGATATTCTATTCATGTAAAAATATTTAGCCCAATTTTTCAAAATTTGTGGAAGTTAGAGCGTGCATAGACATTTATTGAAAAATTCAAAATTTTATAAAATATAAAGCCTTTCACCAATTCTCGTCAAATTCAATATCAACAATTCTTTAATGATATTCTATTCATATGAAAATATTTAAACCGATAAAATTTGCGGAAGTTAAAGCAACATTCTTTTTTGAAAAATTCAAAATTTTATAAAAAATAAACCTATTCATCAATTCTAGCCAAATTCAATACCAACCAATCTTTAATGATACTCTATTCATATAAAAAAATTTAGCTCGATATCTCAAAATTTACGAAAGTTAGAGCAATCACGTCTTTTTAATGCACACACATACACATATGCATACACACGGACATTTTGTAAAAATGTGATTTTTTGACGTTTTAAAACATTCTAAATACATTGGCATCAAAATAAAAAAAAAAGAAATTTCATGAAAAGCTTCCTCTATGAGAAGACAAAAAAATATAAAAAATATTTAAGTTTAAAAAAAAATTAATATTCTTACACTTTTCTTTAATTATATCCCTATAAAATGCTTCGATTAAATTAATATAATGTCAATAAATATTAAAATAAAACAAATATATTCTCGTCACATAACGCCTGGAATTATCGTGACTTCGAGTCTGCCGTCGATGAAACGAAAATATCTGACCCGATAATTTAGTCTTTCTTCTCATAATTCGCCATTTTGTCACGCAATGTCGTCGATTGTGAAACTATAACAAGATTCGAATTTCCATTTCATTTTTATTCGACGTCTGCAGAAAAAATTAATGAGACGAATGACAAATAGTGGTACTCACCTTCTTATCGCCTAGCATGCCGATTTTGCAGTCCAACAAAACGGTGCTGCCGATTCTCGTGGTGACATTCATCTCTTGATCGCCGTCCTCGAAATACGGACCGAATTTACCGAAGGCGCTATCGACGCTGGGCACAACAAACTTCCTGTCCAATAGCGTTCGGTGAGTGGTTGTCTGGGACTGATGATCACGACCGCGTTCCGTTTCTAGCGTCCTGATGGACGGTTTTATTTCGTAGAAGGCCTTGGTCGATTTGCCGCTCAACAGGAGATTGTTGGCCGATCTAGACTGATTCTTCCTCGTCTCACCAAGCTTTCGCGTCTCGTTCATCTGGCCGACACTCACCTTACCCTGTTGTCGGCTGTCCTGATAGTCCTCCTCCTTTTCGTTCGGTGGTGGTACTTGGAACGAGATCGCCCTGATGTCCTCCACGTTTCTCTGCTCGCTTTCGTGCTTCGCTTCCGTAACTTCGTCTTCCTCTTTCTCCACCGGCATCATTGTCAGCCAATCGTTCTTTGACTTTTCTATCGCAGACTCGTTCGTTCCTCGAGAATCTTCAACGTGCTTCAACGTCGCTAGCGCCTCTTCCGCCTGTTCCGAGTCCTCGATCCTCTTGGAGGCGAATATCATCTGATCGTCTACGTATTTCTTCGATATGTTCTCGAAATGAGCTTCAATCATGGTAACGAGCGAGAGCGAGCTCTTCGTCGAGGTTGGATATTCAACCGCGACGGCAGAAATGATTTCCTCGAGGGCCGCTGTATCGTTATCGCTAGACCAACCAACGACTTCGACGCTGCGATTCGTCGCGATCCTTTCGCCGAAACGCTGATCTTCCTCGTCGAGATGATTGATGCCGTGCTCGATGGCGCCGCTCTCCGTTTCTGCGTTAGAAAACAAACGGCCGTGTTACGATAAGTTAAATCGGAGCCGATATATGCACGTGGAAATGTAGGTGGAAAATCTAAAGGGTGAACACAAGTTCGTCGACCGTGTTGAGGGTGAATCGACAAGCCGACGAGGCGGAGCGCTCGCTTCACCGGGATTTATGGCTTGGAACGAGATGGAGGATGATCTTCCGTCGGCATGAGGATTTAAATGAAGGCATAAGAAGTGCAGCCGAGAGTTTTATGGGGTGTTCAAGAGCTCTCGAAGGAGAGTCGATAAATGGCCAATCAAAATCTCAGATCTAAGAATGTTATAAAGTAAGGTAGTGCATCATCCAATCACTTTCCTCAAAAACGATATAAATGCAAACTCTCTAACAAATTCTATTCTATTCTGAAATATATATCGACACACTGCACATGCAACATTATCTAATATTTACATCAGTATTTGCATAAAAAAATATATTTGTGTGTTTTTATATATATGTGTGTGTATTTAGATACGTATGTGTGTGTGTGTGTGTGTGTGTGTGTGTATTTAGATATATTTTTTTTATTGCAACAAAAATTTAAAAAACTTGTTTTATATATACAGGGTGTCTAAAAATTTGCGCAGCATCTTTTAAAGAAAGGTAGAGAGTGCTATTCTGAACAGTCTTGTATCATTTCTTTCTATAATGCTTAATAAAAGAGTTATTATTGAGTAAAGTCTGATTAATCATCGCAGATCTTTAACTGTAAATAAATATATATATATATATATAGGGTGTCCTAAAAATTTTTTCACACCCGAAGTGTAAAGGTAGATTGGGCCAAACTGGGTCGAAAAGTC
>JBCAUJ010000001.1:14820780-14900463 GCA_038406275.1 Cataglyphis albicans
GATCTTTAACTGTAAATAAATATATATATACATATATTATATATATCATCTTGTCCGATTAAAAATATGTCACGTTTCGAAGAAGTTAACATGAAACAAAAGCCGAAAATCTGCACGCGACATTTACTTGAAAATATTCCATACGAGTACCGCATGATAATAACGATATGCAATACCTTTGTGCGCGGGACAGCGATGTGTGTATTTTCGCGAGACAAAAGTGCCGCGGGTTCACTTCCGCAGGAATTTCATTTTGCTAGCGCGCGTATCATGACCGCGGTTTTTATTCGCGAGAGCGCTGGCAAAGTTTCCGGTTTAAGGGTTTCGTTTTTCCCGCATGGTTTCGATCGCGATCGGAGTCCATGAGGAAACTAGCGATAAACAACTCTCGTGGAAGCTTTTCCAGCTTTCTGCCATCCGACGAAATTTACTTTAGCGCGACCAGCATCGAGAAATTTCTTTCTGTGCGGATACAAATCTGCGCTGTCGTTGATACAAATAATGCTTTTATATAGAATTGTACTACAATAAAAAGAGTCTAGAGTTTAATTAAATAAGCTTTTTCGTCGATTATTGCAAGTCGAATAATTCAGGCCAGTATGAATTGAATTTGTAAGAGTCGTCAAACTGTAGATATATTAATAATTTAATTAACGACTAAATCAATAATTATGCATTTGGACATGTAATCATATAAAAAGATGTATAAATTTAATTTATCATCAAATTTTATAATATCTTCAATGCATTGTTGCATTTGTTTATAATGAAAATTGCATTATAAATTATTGTAAATTACGTTATTAACATTTTGAGCGTATCTCAATAAATTCAACCTGCATTTATTTCTAAAAATTAATTAAGGATGTATGTGACATATATATCGAAAATACTAACAAAAAAAAGCATTAAAATTTCGTACACTGCTCTACTATTTCTTCTGAATATTTGTGCAAAAACTAAGTACAGTTCTCTGGTTTAGAAATTATTTAAATTTAAAGTTACTATTGATTCTTATGGAAAATTGCCTATTGTAGCACTTATTGACAAATTTGACAAAGAAAAAATATTATAATAAAAATAAAATAAAAATTTTCACATATATTAAGGAAGTTCTAATAAATATTTGTGCAAAACTTGATTTAGACTAATGATTTCCACTAATTTGTTTAAAAGTTATTTACTAAAAATTGTAGAAAAATATTATTTGTCTCTTTTTCTCTTTTCGCAAATTCTCTCGTTTTTTATTATTTTTTGCAGTTGATTTCAGAGGATATTCACGATCAAAAATTTTTGCCATAAATTAGGAAAAATATTAATTACAACTATTTTATTTTACGAAGGAATTCATATTATTTTGTGATACTTTAGTTTTTTTCACAATCCAAATTTATTTTTTTAATTTTATAAACAGTATAAACGTAAGAAATATGTTTTCTTTTTAATTTTTACAATTTTTTGCTACTATCAAACATCCAGAACATCCTTAATAATGTTTTAAGAACAAAACTTTATTGCTTATTGGGAGTCTCACGAATATAATCGAATATGACAAATGCAGTTTCATTGCACTCAGTAATTTTATGTTGAGTGCAATGAGATTATATTCGATCGTCGTAGAATATAAATTTTTTTGTAATGAGCTTCTCGCGCGAAATCGTTACAATTCTATATTCAAGTGAATACTGTTCTCATAGTAGTAACGGTCACGATGAATACAGCCTTACAGTTGCTGTATCTACCACATTGACAATGAGTATGGGAGGATTATAAGATTGCTATCTGCCGTGAGACTTGCATCAGAGAGCGCACTATATCCTTTGTATCTTCTATTCTATCGTTATCCAGGAACAGTCGTAGACTTTCATGTGTAGCTTTTCGATTGTGCGTTCGCCCTTCAATTTTCTATTTCGCCACAAGATATTATGCCGATTCTGATCTTTCTTCTTTTTGCTATCATTGTAACTGACAGAAAATTGAAAATTGTCAGAAAAAAGAGACTGTAAAAAGTATCATATACTTTTCTATCCCATTATGTTAAGCCCATTATGTTCAATCTTCTCCGGCTTACGTTTCAATATTTTCGAAATTGTGCAACATAATATAGTTAATAATGTTCTAAAAAATTATTAAATTGTCAATTTTGGTATAATAATTTATATAAGATATTAATTCGAAAAAAATTATTAAAAAATTATTTTTATTCTTATAATTAAAAATTTTCATATTTTAACAAATAAAAAAATTTATTATAACAAATAAAAAAAAATAAAAAATAAATTTAGAGATTTGTATGTCATATAATTTAAAAAAAAATTAATGTAAATTATATTTAAAAAATTTGTATATATATATAATATTAATCATTATTGTTTTAAATTTATCTAAATTTATTTCTTCCGAAGTAAAAAATTTAAGAACGTTAGATTCACGCATATACGTTTCAATATTTCAATTATGGCTACATCGTCAATTTTTGATATATAGATTCGTGAAAATGTCGAGAATGTCCGATCTCGCCGATTGTCCGCAAGCTGCGCAAACGTCACCAAACCGATATACACCTCGATATTTGACGACGGAGATCTTGTTCACGCGAATCGATATTGCCGGCCATGCCGATAGCACCGGCCGTAATGGCAACAAGCAACGGCAGCAGCAACGACAACGTGACATTCGTTCGTCGTTCGGAAGCAATTTACCGAGCGCTTTGCGTCGCGAGTGATCGATCGTGTCGAGCAACGTTGTGTAATTTTGGTCGGCGACGACGTTCGTAATGATTTATAAAACGGCAAACGTGAGTTTGCAGTGATTTCTGTCGGAAAATCCGGAAATTGCTATAGTCTTTTGCGTTCGAGTCTCGTTGCAGAAGGTTCCAATATATTACGATTTATTTGCCCCGTTGCTCTTTTTCATCTTCGAGAAATGATTTGTAAACCGTGTGGCCGACATGTATGATGTGTGCAAAGAATAATTTTCTCAAGACACTATAAAGATTTTTTTCAGATTTTTCCGAGCAGCTATTGCTTGCATAAAAAGCATTCCATTTCAATTTACTTGCTCCGTATTTTAAATGAAATTATAAATTAATTAATAATTAAGAAAATAATAATGTTAATATTAACGCAAAATCTCTTTAAGTTTCGATATCCGAATCATCTCCGAGCGTATTCGGCGTATGTTCAATTAACTTCCGATAGTATTATCAAAGTTCTATTGGCGTATTAATCTTCGCTATGCCGGGATTACGCGTATTATTATTCGCGTCGAGTCCCATCTCTACGAACATGATCCGAATAACACGTTCTGTGATAACAGATAAGACGATCGTTCGTCTCGGGTTTTGTTGTCGATCCGTGAAGGGAAGCTTTTTCTTCAATCCCGCGCCCTGAATATACCCTCTTCCTCTCCCCCTCCCCCCCCCCCCTCGATTTGTGCGAATGATTGATCGCTCGGTGCGATATCGGCGGTCGTAGCTTAAAAGCGCCGTTGTTCCGATAGTGCAAGTGATTCGTGCAGAATTTCGGCTATTAGCCGCGCGCTGCAAAATGAAGATATATATATATATATATATATATATACTTTATACGTCGCGTTTGTTCCTTGTGATTGATAACTTCCGATCCGCGGATCCGTGTAACCGATGCATAAGTAACGTATCATTTTTCATTCGCCGCGTCCCGCAAATTTCGCGCGCCTAATTTCCCTTTTCCATCTTCGGTGCCGAGAGCGATTTTTAGCCAGCTGCGATCGAGCGGCCTCACTGAAGTATAAACGTGCACACCTATCTACGCGCACTCTGCAATTTGTCAGCATGGATTTACGCTTGTCACGTGTGATAGACAAATTCGCGGGACGTGCGAGGAAGGAAACTCCGCGGATTTATTCCTGCGGACGCGACGGATGCAGGCCCTGGACAGATGTCGGTCTCCGAAGGGCTGAATTACTCGGGGATCTATACTCCGTGAGAACTCGCGATTAAAAATGTAATATACTCACAAGATAGTATTTTTAAGGAAATAAAGGTCTTATATGTCATACGAGAATTTTATAGTTTTTAATATCGTTTTTTCTATCTTAAGATCTTTTTATATTGCGTAATTTTAGAATCGAGTCTGTAATAAAATTAAAAATTCCATCTTTCTTCCATCTCACAAAATATAAAATTATATTTGTTCGACAAAATAACAGGCAAAATAAATTATCTTAATTTATTTGTCTGTTTTTTTGACAAGAATTATCGAAATGTTATCCGTTCGGGCCGATTAATACTTGTTTTCTGTTCCTTTTACTAAGAGCTTTTATAAAAGTTTTATTAAACGTAAATTGCTGAAGATTAGAAATTTGCTAAAAAATATTGCTAAAATTAGTATATAAAGCGTAAAGATAATGATTTATTTTTGACAGCTAGATCTATCACAACATTAAATGCAATCTCGTCCGCTACTTTCAAGTTTCGTGGGGCTTTGCGTGTAGGATTGCGCGAAGGAGCCTTCACCTAGGAAATGGTGATTGCTAGGAAATACAAGAAAGTCAATTCCGATGAAGCTATTTTCATGAGGCTGTATAGAACAACGAACTCGGTAGCTACAAAAGAGATTTGCCCTCTTTATCCTGCCGGGTACGGTCGTTTCCCGTTGTTACGACTCGACGCAACTAGGCATTTAGGTTAATTAAAAATCTTCGTATTCCAATCAACTGAGATGAATAAATCATTCATTTACTCGAAACGATATTACGTTGCGTGCGAGTATTCGACTGTAAAATATCTCGAAATACGTCATGAGCAAATAAAAAAAGCGAAAATTAACTTTGACTACGAAATATAATGCAGAAGATATAACATAACTTTTATAACGTTGTTAATATTTCGGATATTTAAGTTCCTCTCATTATTTTCTACTTTAATAAAGTGTTGTAACGCTTCGCACATAGTACATATTGTAATGTAATTTTATAGATTTCTATTATATTAATCCATTAATACATAATTCAATATTTTACGTTACTCTTAAAAATATTATATATATATAAAATATAATTTTAAAAAATGACTAAGCCTTAAATACACTCATAGTATATTGCTTGTGCCATATAATTTGGACTCTTGTTCACTATAAAAACAGATAAATTTATTTTTTTTGATAATGATGTATAAAATCGCCAGCTATGTATATAAAAGTATGTACATGCAAATAAAAGATAAAATAAAGCTAAAGAATTTGTTTGAATCCTAACGGACATCCTGTTAGATTAGAAGCGTGTTGCTATTAATTAAGAATAAAATAGAATAAAAATTGTACAATATATCGTTTACCTGACGCAGTAATAGTGATCATGACAATGGCGATGACGCCGAGCACCGTGACGGTCGGCTGCATTCTCCAATCAGCCATCTCGAAGATCCGCGCGATCTCAGCCCTCAGGAATCTGCTCCATCTCGTTCATCTTCCCTCTAAGCAAAAAATTGAATAACTATATTAATAATAAATAAAAATTATAAACTATAAATATTAATTTGTAAAATTACAATATAATTATACATTTAAAATTCAAAAACCACAAAGCAAATTTTATTCCTAGCAAATTTAAAGTTACACATTTGATAAAATTAATAATTATGTAATAAACAAGAATATAATTTAATGATTTATTTTGATATATATTTTAAGTGCAATTGCATAAGGAAGAGTAAATTCTCTCTTCTCTTTTTAATTAAAAAAAAAAATAAAAAAATAAATAACAATAAAATAAAATATTCAAATTTCTATTTAATTATAAAGATGTTTTTAATATATTTACTAACATCCGTGTTTTTCCTATTTATAATTTTATTGCTTAAAATAGACAATTATTGCTTCTGATTTAGAAATTTTTTTTTGAATCCAGTGGACTTTTATTTCAAAAATCGAATAACTCATCGGAAAAGTGTGCATTTATTTTTCGCACGAGATTAATTTTACAAATCGCCTGAAACATTGAAAGAACACGTGATTCGTTTCGTTTTACGATAGCGAAATCAAAGAAGTTCGTTGTACCAAAGTTCCTACTAGGCATTGTTAAAAAAGATCGCTGAAAAGCAGACGTTGTAACTTTTACTGCGCTACTTTCAAGTTTTAATCTTCCATTGTAATGGGTGCTATAACGAATGCGCGATGTTATATCCTTTTCATTTCTACTAAAGAAATAAATCGTAGAAAAAGTGGTCAATGTGTCTTCTGATATTTTTCTGGTAAGCGTACTAAAAATAACGTTGACACATGCCATTTTTTCTAGATAATTATTTTAATAACATATAAAATTTTATTTTTTTTCTCGATGTAAAATCATAAAAAGAAGAATTTTAATACAATGCTATACAGGGTGTCCTAGACCATTCGTACACCTCTTTTCTTTTCAAAACTAAGCATTTTAGAGAAAAACGTTTTAAACAAAAATTGTATGGTTTTAAGGGAAACATAAGATGGTGTCATTGGTTTGATCTTAGATAGCATTGTTAAGGTCAAGTGGAATCCCTTATTTTTTATTGCATATTCTTATAGCTGATGTCGAGAGCTTTCCAAAACACTATAATAAAGTATTTTTTCATTAAGAATTATTTTGTATCCTAATCTGACATATTTTAGTATAAAATATAAAATATCTTGAAAATTATTGTACAGAAAATAATTGTTTAAAAAAAAAAATATTTAGTAAGCAAGTATTTGCAATATATTTTTCTATAACAATTATTTATTTTTTCTTTACACCATTTGATTCATCTTATTATTCTGTACATAAAAATATTACGATACAATTATGGAACACTAAATAATTTTCAAGATATTTTATATTTTATATTAAAATATGTCAGATTAAGATACAAAAATTCAGAAAATTTATAATGAAAAATAAATACTTTATTATAGTGTTTTGGAAAGCTCTCGCCATAAGTTATAAGAATCTGCAATAGAATAGGGGATTCCATTTAAGAAATTAAAGGTGTCCTTGACTTGACCTTAACGATGCCATCCAAGATGACCAATGACATTTAATTAGATGGATTTTAATTAACATAAAATAATAAACGTAAAACGTTTTTTTCTAAAATGCTTAGTTTTTGAAAGAAAAGGGACGTACGAGTAGTCTAGAACACCCTGTATATACATATATTAAGTACTCTTGTAAAAGTTTGTTGTTCCCCAAGAAAGATAATGACTTTATTGTTCCGCTGATGATTCCATCAATTACATCTTGCTCTTTCTTTTTCCGCATACTTTTTATTTTAAAAATAAGAAGTAAGCAACAGTTCATATTTTAGCGGTGTGAGAAAAAAATTGCGAAGGAAAAGGAAAGTACCCCCTCCACAAGTCGTTTGATACCTAAGCCGACAAATTGCATCGCGTAATCAACGTGTAATCTGTTCATGGCATCACTATAATCGTTAGTAGGTAACTTTGAAGCCATTTATAGAGTTAAATGAGTAA
This sequence comes from Cataglyphis albicans, assembly GCA_038406275.1. NCBI lineage: Eukaryota > Metazoa > Arthropoda > Insecta > Hymenoptera > Formicidae > Cataglyphis > Cataglyphis albicans. The sequence continues at coordinate 14,828,247 of JBCAUJ010000001.1, forward strand.
GGCATTAACGTGTTTCGAGTATTCCTGGAAATGCCAGCTGAGAAACATCTACAGTTTCGCCATATTAATTGGCATGGCTTAACGACGTGAATTACACACGGCAGATTTATCGCGTAAATAATAGTTGCACACATGTATGTTGACAAAAGATACAACACATAGAAGTGATAGTTAATGAATTAATTTTCTCTCTCTCTCTCTCTCTCTCTCTCTCTCTCTCAACATGTATCTGATCATAACATCATAATTATACTATCCTCTTATTTGTACGAAATGTAAACGTAGATTCACAATCATACACTATTGTTATCCTCATGTTTCGATATAAGTTATGATTATATTATTGACAAATAAAAATTTTTAGCTATAATTAATAATAAAAAAATCAGCATGATATACAGCAAAAGATAAATGAAAGAAAGAAGTTTTTTCATTAATTATATACTTTTAATTAATTTTTTAAATGGTTATAATACATATATAAAAATATTAAATTATTATTTTAGACAAAATAAAAAAATTTTATATGACAAAAAAATATGTAAAATAACATAAAGTAAAAACATAAAGAACAATGCTTTCTGTTATTTTACAGATATAATCACTGACAATACAAATCTCAAAATTCATGCGTCTAAAAATTTTCCATAATTTTCATAGCTGAAAACAAGAAGAATTTATATTGTTTCATTAAAAAATATAGATTCAATATTAAACAGATTAAACTATACAAGAATATTTACTGCATTGCATGGCGGAATTCACAATTACGAGGGTAAGGCAATTATTAAAGAGCTACTCGTGATTAAGCTTGCTTCCTTAGAAATATTATCCTCGACCTCGACCATATTCCCTAATTTGCATCCGTCACTTCTAACAGACACGATTTGCTCGTCTTACCGACGTTGACGGATAAATAAAGTTCTTGCAGCAGCTAGAGTTATCATTATACGTATATCTTCTCTTTTCCTACAACATTGATCAGAAGTCAAAATTGTTGCATGAAAATGCAATGTTTATATTAATTGAAATTGTGTGCTTGAAAGGAGAGAATAATTTAATTTAAAAATAAGGATGTAAGATAGAAGAATAAAATGAAGTGAGACAAAAAAGCATTTGCATATTAATTACAAAGAAAACTAAATAATAGTTTATATAATAATTTTTTAAATCATGGAGTATTGCCGTGCGAGCGCAAAATTCAGTAATCAAATAATATAAAAGACATAAAATAAAACAATTTTTTATAATCGAATAAAATTAAATATATTATTGAAAAATTGACTTATATGCAAATACGTCACTCATTTTTTTTTTTTTTACATTATTCTTTTCGTATTTGTATTTACATTTATAAAGCGTCATATATAATATGTTAAAATCGTTTTACTTTGTTTTCCGCAAAATAACTGCGTGCTACTGTTTAATACCCATCAGTTTTTGAGATATGCTGTCGATATATCGACAATATTCACCACGTTATTACACAGTTTCCGTTAATCGTTAGCAGAGTGACGGTATTTATTTTTCGCGAGCGAAAATAGAACAGTATTAAAATTTATTGAATCGTGACATGTAGTTGCACTCAGATTGTCAATAAAACAAAATATATTGATATTCTTACGCGTAAATATAAATTGGGTGTATTAATTTATTTGCTTATTTGACTATATTTTATTATTTATTAGCTTTTTTATATCCTAATATACGAGCTTATATTTTGTATCTATTTTATCTAGCAATAATAAGATCGGTTCAAAGATATGTATTGATTTATTATTTAAAGATAATAAAATACAAATTATTTTTTGTGTATTTTTTATTTTTATATTTTGTTTAACCCGTAAGATGTATAAATTTAGACAATAGAAAATAAAGTGTCCTCTAAAATATATATTAAGGAAAAAGCTATAATATGTCACATTTTCTCTAATTATAAATAAAATGTAAATTCAATATATTACAAATTATATAAAAATTATATAAAACAATATATAATTATTAATTTTATTAAACAATTATATAATTATTAATTTTATTAATAATTAATTTTATTATTATTTAATTTTATTAAATTTATAAATTGATGTAATAAACGATTTTTGATATATTTATTTCAAAAAGTAAAATTAGAAACATATTGTACATAAAAAGTTTTCAAAATACATAAACGACACCATTGCACATTGTGTCGGTTTGAAATTAGAGAAATCGTAACGTAAATTGACTGTACAAACTAACAAACAGCACCTTTGAAACTTTTCCACTGAATTCATTTCTTTCATCAGCACAATGAGAGTTGTTGCACGCAAAAAGTTACCGACATATAATCTTAATTAAATGTGAGAACGCCTATCAAGTTCCCTGAATTCGCATATTCGTTAACATAACTTCATTACGAGCTAATGAATCAAATATCGAAATTGCCTATCGAATTGTTCGATTTGATGAATAATTAGAATAATTTCCGAGCGCATAAGCGTGATTAGATGACGTATTTAGCACTTTAAAACTCAAATCTCTTTAATCATTGTGCGCACAGATTCAATCAATAATTATCAATAAAAATTATTTTTGAATTATCTTCAATAAGTAGTTTATACAATCTCTATAATATTAATAATATCAAGCATTATTATTATTATTATCAAAAAATATATTTTAATAATAACAATTATCAAATATTATTAAATTATCGCGCTAAGATAAGATTATCTTAAAATTTTTAAATAAAATTTTTCATTCGTAGATACGTATGTATAGTTGAATCTGTAGATAAGAAAAATATGGGAAATGTTTTTGCGCATAATCAGCGCATATAATTACATTAAAAAAGACTGACGGACAGACGGATATGGCTACGCTTATAGCAAATATGTACAGAGAGCAGGCACGACGAGTATCACAGCCGACTACCAATTATAATGTTTAATCAGACGAACGTAATTATACGTACGGATATATATACGGTGCTACCAAGAGTCGAGACGGAGATTCGCCGAGCTGGAGAGAAGTCAAATATTCGTACAGATATGATTGCATAATTCTGCCCGGCCTCGCGTGGCATTTCGAGAATTTCTACGTAACACGAAAACTTTGATCTCGGGATTTCTCCTTTGATTCATGAGCTATCTCGGTGCGAGCGTCGTAATAATAAATCAACTGCAAGTCTTCTTTGCGAGCTAAACGACGGAATTATGCGTTTTAGCTTACTTTTGCTATCACAATACCACGGTGTACGCAACATTCACTTGCGGAACTCAAATTTTAATTTTTTTTTGCAACATTAAATTGCTGAAGACCTTTTTTTGAATATAAGTTGATATTTCATATTATCTAATTACAAATACAAAATTAAATATAAAAAAGGCACATTTTAATTTTCAAGAAAGATTTTGCACTGCATATTTTTTGTAAAGATAAGGAAATTTTCTTCTTTATTCTTTGAAGAAATTGCACAATTGCTTACCTCAAAAATAAGATTCGTAAATAAAAATATAGATTGTTTGTGCAGGATAAGGTCGAAAAAATAAAATTAGTACTTATTCTTGCCGTAAAAATAATTGTATATAAAAATACAATATATTAAATTGCAACATTTTATTACAATTTATGTAATATAATATTATATTTAAATATAATATAATATATTATATTACATTTATATATATCTAATATTATAAATTTTTATAATAAAAAGAAGCATCCAAAACTTTTTTTTATCATCTAATTGTAAAATTTATTTTAAATACACAATGATTACATTACTAAATTAAATTATCAATTAAAAAATAATAATTTTAAGTTATTTCCCCGATCAATAAATTCGCTTATATTGTATTTTTTTCAGACTTTATCCTCCACTTTTTGAATTTATATTTGAATTATTAGTAATTAGAGGTATATTTCTCTTCTCACAATATATCTGTTACGTAGAAGCGAAATTCAAGAACACTTCTTGTGCAAATAGTACTTAACTGCACGTTACAAGGATAAAAGCGTGTATAATTTAAATCGAAAGTGGCCAAGAAATATCTGTTGTTTGCCTGCGAAAGCTGTTCTTGTCAGTGCAAAGTTTCGTGAATTCTATTCGAGTGAACCAGTCGTTTCACTTACTTTGATGTATATTGGAAATATTGGCAAAACTTCGTAAACAAATAAGAAATATTTTAACAAAGTGAGCGACACCGTGGTATTATATAAGTCTATGCTAAAGAATCATAAATATATCACGATAATGTTGTTGACAATTTCAAGATCATATATATTCGATGTTGATATATGATACAATTAAACTTTACGCGTAATTACGTTTTTCTGCTAATAAAACTAAATATAAAGTATATTTTTAAAGTGTGTGAGTATAATCTTGAAACTTTCTCTAAAATTTTCTAAAATCAATATATCATTTCAATTTAAAGTTAATTTAATTTAATAAACTTATTTTACAGCTCTGGAGCAATTATGATGTACATCCAATAAAAATAATAGTTATCAGTAAAAATGGATATAATATTATACTAAATATTAATATTATATGATCAATATGTGTGATAATATAATAAACAAACATAAAAAATATTAAATGGAATAAAATGTTAAAAAAATTTGAAAAAAAAAATTTCTTCATATATACACAAGCTTTATTAGTTAAAGATAGATAAGAGAAGTAAGAAAATGAATATTTTTGCTTAAAAAATAAGTCTAATAGTACAATAAATTTTTCGAACATTGTTTACTTGTATTCTTTCATAAAAATTTATTTTTATTGCGCTACAAATATATACCGTCGTATTTTATACTTTCAAAAATCATCACGAATACAATGTATTCGTTAACATTAGCCTTTGCTCATACATAACTTGGCTCTCGCGCCTCTAAATAGCACGGCTTCTCACTTAATAGGTATATCGCAGAATCAAGATGCCGCTTGCACTTACTCGCAATGGGCATTGTTTGCCAAACTTCTCGAACAATCGCGTTAACAAGCTGCTCGCACGGCTCATCAATATCGCTAGGAAGTTGCCGCCGCGCGAGCACGACGCGAAATTCCTCCCTCGCTTGCGAACACGTCGCGTAATAATTATAGGGTCGTCCGCACTTTGGCGAGGGGCGGCCTAGTTATAACCGGCGGGATGTCTCGGAGCAGTTTAGTTGAGGCGATTTGGCATGAACTTCCGGGGCTGAGTTGCGACATCGGGCTCGATATTCAAGTTAATAGCAATTAGCGTCGGACGAACGCAAAGCCGGCTGGCTGACTGACGGAACTTCCCCCATGGATATATCTGTCGTTAAGTCCAGGGGTGAATAATAATGTATATGTAATATTATATAGACGTTCTACAATTTCTGTGAAAGAAGTTTGCCGTAACATTGCCGTAATATCGAGTAATAAACCAAAAGAATGGGACATTACGTCGCGAGAATGTTTGCGAATTTTTCATCGCAAATGTTTCTGCGAGTGATGCCATTTACTGCCGATAGACGAGGTCTTGAATAAATAAAACGCCGCGGTAATCTCAGCTTAGAGCAAATTATAGAAGAGAGATATTAAACCTATTATCAGTATTAATAATTTCTTCAATTCGAAAAATTATCTGTCAATTTTTAGGGTAAATAATTTCTAGTATTCTCGTATTTAAAAATTAAACTACTAAATTTCTAAAAATATCATAAATTCTTTTTAAATCTTTAGAAAAAATAAATTAGTTGTTACAAATTCGTGAAATGATTGAATTATTAAGATTGTAAATACTATTATCTTTGTGTGTATCTTTTTAATAAGATAAGAAAAAACATTTGATAAAGTTTGCCATTTAAAAAAGACTAAAACAATAATTTGACATTAAACTTTTATACAAAGCAATCATTCTTCTTATTTATGAAAAACAGATTCTCACCCTCAATGTCAATTCAAAGAATATTAAATTCTCGATAATTCACCATTTAAATTACGCAGCCATAAATTCGTGCCACAATCCTCGGAATTTTCCACATCTCTCACCATTGCGCGCAAATAATTAGAAAGTGCGTTGGCTAAATATCACTCTCCACTCTACTTGCTAATTATAAATGAGGTTTCACAATTTTGCCTCCTGGGGAGGGTGCTAACGCCTCATTCGTAATACTGAAACTCTTACATCAACTACGCAGATGGTGGCGAATCAAGTTGTTCAGCCATTTAAACTTCTTAACTAGAGTGCGAGGTAGCTACTTAATCGAGAGGTTGACTTAATAATTTATTCCTCATTTCTGTGCTTTTCCAGGAAATTCTTCAGAAACCTATATTCATCAGAATTATAGAAGAGAATAAAGCTTTTATATAATGTTTTTCTATTAATAATTATAAATTATTTCATGTCAGATATAAAAAATTCATTTAAATCAATTATTTATCTAAAACATGCTAGCTTGGATGTTTCAACTTAGGAAACATATATCCAAATTGGATTGAAATTTTTTTATTTTTTCTTTATTTTTTCTTTAAAATATAAATATTGCGTAAATAATTTGAAAAATAAATCAAATAAAATAACAATAAAATATGTATGTCAATGTAAACTATTATGCAGAATACTTTCACAATTTTACCCTCATGTTAAATGTGAATCTGAAATTGGATATATTATTTTATTGACTTTATCATACACATAATATTTATTTCTCTCCTTGATTTTTTACTTACAGAAATAGTTATTATAAGTATTCTATGTCAGAAATAAAAAACCATCATACAGGAGAAAAAATAATAATTTCTGCTAATTTCTGCATGCAACCACAAGACATTTCATTAGAAAGTATAATTTTATGGCCAAAATTTAAATACATACATAACAGTAAAATTTAGTCTTATAATTTTAAAAATTTGTAAATATTAGTTGCGAAAATAATAATATTTTAAAATATATTTCATTCATATATTCTATCAATATTTTACTTTATTAAACCGCATATATTTAATAAATATATACTTTTAATAACGCAATAATACAACATTATAAAAGTTATTAATAATGTTGAATATTTAAATATTGGAATGTTTTAATGCTTAAAAGTATGAAAGAATATTGTATAATAGAAGTTAAAGAAGAAAAGGAAAGAGAAAAAGAAAGAGAGAATTCCATAATACAGAAATTTGCAAAAGAAACTTTAACATTTATTGCAATTCAAGTATCTTTCAAACCGATAAAAATTAAACGATATCTTTATTCCGAGCAAAAATAATGAGCAATACTTATCGGTATTAATTGGCGAGGACAATTATGAACTCGCCAAGCATCTTTCCGGAAAATTAACAAAAAAGAAAAAAAAACATAAAAATCTCCGCGACGTGCAAATTAATACGCCACATTACCATTCTCTTTGCCCGGATATTCTAATTAACGCTGACTGTAATGCACCGAGGTGCACGGTTGTAATTCGTTATAATAATCTTTGAGATAATTAATTGCGCTTGCTTACTATATGATTAATTGCGCCCTATATATTCGTTTATCTGTTTATACTAGCAAAATTGCAAATGTCACGAATAACGCTGTTTCCCATTTTTTTTTTTTTTTTTTGCATGGATGATAACAGTGTTAAAAGATTGTAAAAAAAGAAGAAAGAAAGTAATAATGGCTTTTAATATCGACGAACAATTTCAGGGACTTAAATTTTCTGGAGCATTATGTAATAATGTAGAGATGTTTATTTATTTATTTTTTTAATCTTTTTTTAATTTTTTTAATTATCTTTTTAATTAAAAGACTTGTAATATCTTTCTCTTTTGTTTTAATTTCTCAAAAAGTTTAATAGTTTTAATCATATATTTTTATTCGAATTTATGATTTTCATGTGAAATATATATATATATATATATATATATATATATATATATATATATATACTATTAGATATTTGTATTATAAATTAACACATTTTTCCAGAGATTTAAAAGAACAATATAATTAAAAATTTAATGTAATATTTTTTAGGTAAAAAAAAAAACGAAAGAGAAAAAGAGTTGATTGTAAAACAATATATGTACTGGAGATTAAATTGCAGTTCTCCCTTTAAAGGCTCAAAGTTTTTCTTTGCAAATAAAAATGGCAATAAATAAGAAATTAAAAAAAAAGAATTTCATAGCTCATAAGAGAGAGGAGAAATTTATGATAACGATGAGTAGTATCTAACTCGACAAAAAATATTTACGAAAAACTAAATGTCATTTTGTAATCAACTTGTAAAACGAAGATGCATCGCATTACTTGATTAATTGTTACGTAAACAATTATTAGAAAACTCCATTAACGTATTTCCAATTTCATTGCATTATAAAACACACAACTGTACGCGCTGTTCATTAAAATAGGAGTTTTCAAATCCATTAAAATTGAGGCAAATATATATCTAAAATTTAGCCGAGTTTAACAACAACCTTCGAACGTTCGCAAAAGTTCGCGAGCAAAGTATAATAAATCTATCTAGCTCCGCGTCGTCTGTATTCATGACAAAATCGAAGCCGCAATTTCGCGCGCGTAAGTTTCGCGAGCGCGTTATTTCGCGATTCTAATCCCTCCGCTCCTGTGGTGTTGTTGCAGCAACACCATCGGCTCGAGTTCGTAACGCCCAGCAGCATCCACGGGATACTGCCACGAGTAATGTCATCTTGCTAACGTCGCTTTAATGGCTCGCAAATTTAACCCGCCCCGCCACCGCGCGCTCAGTCGCTCGCTGCACGGAAAGTTTGCCGAGAAATCCAAGCCGGCTATCGCTGAAGTCGCAGTTTCGGGGCCAGGATATTCCGGAATTAACGCGATATCGATTCACGCGAGCCGAGTGCTCATTAGAACACGCTACGTTACGTCGCCGTTGACGACAGAGCGAGCGCGCATTTATGGAATTAACGGGATCCCGATTTTAGTACGTCGCGAAATAATTAAAGCGCTATATAAGACGCCGATTATCTGCGATTCGTGTGTATCGAGTTTCGGTTAACCGAGAATTTCACCGGGTGCGTTCATTGGCAATTCGCGATTCGTACAATTTAAATAGTCACGAGATTTACATAATTTATTCTAATTGAGAGTTTGCCGCAAAATAATTATGTTAATTTACATAAACAACTATAAATACGCGCAAGAGAGAGAAATGGATATGAAACGTCACTAAATTAAAGAGTCGACAGTTTTTAGAAACAAGTAAAAAATTGTGCAAATTAGAAACTTGCACATTGCTTCCTCATAATTTTATTTCCTTTTCTTTATAATATCAGTGAAAATATCTCATGTAAAAATATTTAGCCGAATATCTCAAAATTTGAGAAAGTTAGAGCAACTATCATTTTTAGAAAAATTCAAAATTTTATAAAAAATAAACTCTTTCATCAATTCTCATCAAATTCAATATCAAACATCTTTAATGATATTCTATTCATGTAAAAATATTTAGCTCAATTTTTCAAAATTTGTGGAAGTTAGAGCCTGCACATTTATTAAAAAAATTCAAAATTTCATAAAAATTTCATAAAAAAATTAATCCTTTTATTAATTCTCATCAAATTCAATGCCAACTATCTTTAATGATATCCTATTCACGTGAAAATATTTAAACTGATATCTCAAAATTTACGGAAGTTAAAACAAGAACACCTTTTTTTTAAAAAAAATTCAAAATTTTATAAAAAATAAACCTCTTCATCAATCTTAATCAAATTCAATATCAACCAATCTTTAATGATACTCTATTCATATAAAAAAATTTAACTCAATATCTCAAAATTTGCGAAAGTTAGGACAACCACCGTCCTTTTTGTGCACATACATAAATATACGCATACAAACATACGGACATTTAATAAAAATATGATTTTTTGACGTTTTAATACATTCTTAACACATTTGCATAAAAATTTAAAAAAGAAATTCTTCCATGAAAACAAAGCTTCCTCTATAAGGAAGCAAAAAAAAAAAAAAAAAAAAATATATTCTAAGTTGATAAAAAATACGCTTGTTAATTTTAGATTAATGTTTTTTTCTAAAATTAATTTAAGACTCAAAAAAGTTACAATATGTGTGTAAATACATAAATAGAAATGTTGAATTATCATCAAGATCAACTTACAGAATCTATTGTATTAGCAGTAGCAAAGAATATGAGAGAATAAATTGTTACGCTCGCGTAAATTGTATCGCTGATAATAATGTAACATTGGTTATATAGCGGCGATAATATTGTATAAAGTAGATAGAGAAGGGATAAAATGCAAGTCAAAGATAAAGTATAAAATATGGATATAAAAATGCGATTACGTTGATGATCTCATTACGTGGCTAATCTGCTTACGGCAGATTAACGTTACCGCGCCATTTGAAATATTTCCAAGTTTGCCCGCTTTTACGTTGCGTCCGCGCGCAGCATCATAGCTAACATTCTCTCTGGCTGTATTACTCAAATCCTCACCTTAATCCATAATCCCTAATTACAAATTGATAAGTAATTAACGTGAATATCGTTCACGCGCAATACATTAATATCGAAACCTCATTTACGGCAATTCCGGTGTTAGTTACAGAGATCGATATAATCGTACTAATCCAGCCTATTATTTCATCGTTCTATAACAATAAAACGACACTTGGATCAAATTTTCACATGATATACCACAGCAAAATCATTAACGCAAGATGTTTTAAGAGAGACCATTCGATTTTATTTCTAAAAACTTCTTCAAATTTTAAGGATAATTTTAGCATCACCAAGCAAACATTTTTTTTTTTTTAGGAATTATACAGAAAGATATAATGTCCACAGCTGCGCAGAATGCCTCATTAATGATTCATGATTTTTGCCAGAATCGCTCGTATGTAAAATATAATATACAGGGTGTCCGGCGTCGCATCATCCATCGTATGCAGATAAAGCAGATAAAATTGAGGAGAAAAGTCCTGTACGACTTTTTTTTATAACGCTTAATAAGAGAGTTATTATTGAGTAAAGTCTGGCCAATCATCGCTCTTTAGCCAGACGCACGTCAGTGAGACGATGTGAACAGCTGATCGCTCACGCACACATGCTAGGCGCGCGGCTCATTGACGTGCATCCAGCTAAAGGTCGCTGAATTGCCAGACTTCACTCGACAATAACTTTTTTATTAAACGTTATCGAAAAAAATGGTACAGGACTTTTCTTCTCAATTTTATCTGCTTTATCTGTACACAACGAGTGATGCGATTGACGCTGGACACTCTGTATATTAAAAAAAAAAATAATAAAATATAACTAAATAAATAATAAATATAAAAAATAATTAATAAATATAAAATATAATATTTATAAAAGATAACTAATAAAAATAAATACAATAAAATAATAAATATAACAAATAACTAATAAACTACAAAATATAATATTTTGATAAAAGCAATAACTGTTTACGGTCTTTTATTTTTGCCTCAATTCATCGCTATCACGCGTAAGTTATTAAATACTTAATGAATCGTGCATTAATTAATGCGTATTACAATTTTACGAACAATAAAAGTTTCTCGCGTAGTTGTTTAAGTTATTAATGAGCGTCCATTTGCCGTAGCAGACGTATTTCTTGGTTGCTTTAATAAGATATCTGGCGACTTATAATACGGTTCGCGTAAGAAACGCTCGAAATGAAATCCTTAATTAAAGGCACCACGATTTTCTTCCCTTGTCTTCGTTACAGAGGGTGGCGCGGAAAAGAGATAGTGCGGTGTGCGAGACAAGAAATAGAACGGAATTCGACTCGCTCGGGGAAACTAATTTCGCCGTTGCGCCGCTTGCACATATATTTATCCCCGAAGGCGTATTCCACGGGATGCGATGAATGCGCGGCGCGTTAGATAAGGCGTGTAAAAAAAAAAAGAAAATATCCGTATGCAGCACCCGCAACGGCGATGTCGATAATACGGATGTCTTGTTTACGCGATATATACCCGAGCTTATTCCCAGTTCTTTTCAATTAAATGAAGCGTCTAATTAAAAATACGCATGTCTCTTGTAACCCTTGGGCGATAGGTGATTCGGTGGAAAAAAAAAAATCCGATCACGTACACTCTTTATTCCTTTCCCGATAGGGGTCGATATTTCTTGCGCATTTCACGTTTCGAGATTATATGAAAAAAAAAAAAAATCAATATCATTTCATATCTCTCGCAGCGATGAACTGCAGCCTGTCATAAAATGGAAATCCGTTATATAATATCTTTGCGTCGCGAATAATTTCAGTGACAATTACTTAGAAACACTCGCGTCTTAAAGTTACTTATACAAATATAAAGTTACAATGACAGTTAGAATAGTTTTGTTTACAATTACTCTAACTTGTAACTAGAAGGAAAGCTTGAAAATAATTTCGCTTCTTCTCTCGAATAGAATGCACAATTAATTCTGAATGGAAAATTTTGATTTAACAACTTAAAACTATAATTTTTTTGCAACTTAAAACTATAATTTTCATTTTCATTCTCTTTCTCTTTTTGTTTTTTTTTTTAATATTTATAAAATAAATAGATATAATAATAAAAATAAAGGCAAATTTTCTTTAGTAATTTGTTTTTATAATTTTTAATTATTTCAAAAGCTAAGCTATATTTTAAAATTATTAAAGTATCTTTTAATTTCTGTTTCATTATAAACTATCAAAAAAAAAAAATTAATTTTGCAAATTTAATATAATTATTTAATGCATTGTTTTAATTATCTTGTATATATTCTTGAAAAACTTATAGTTAATGGTTAATGCACGTTGTTGTTTTGGTTGTAAATTCAACGCCAGCAAGAGGAAGTAATTTCTGTCGATGCTAAGCGTCTCTTAATTGTACGCTGTTGAATTTGCATCCAGTTAGCCACTTTCATTTTGCAGTTTTCCGGAAGGCATCGAAACAGACTGAGAAAACTAATTTCACTGCGGTAGCCCATTTCGAGTGTGGAGAGAGTATTCCGCGGGGATCTAATGAATATGTCGTGGCAGGACAGATGCACGAATCGTTGTAAAAAGTTTCGTTTCTTTCTTAAATAGAAGGATAGTGCTCGCATGTAAAATTGCGAGCATTATCATCCACAATGCGCGGATAACCGAATATCACGCGGTATAACAATTTTCATAATTTATGAATAATTTTTTTTTTTTTTTTTTTCGGAAAGTGCGCATAATTATACGCACAAGCATAAAATAAATAGAGAGTTTTAATCATATTTATTTATTGCTCTGTGCAATTTATCTAAATGACCAGAAGAAAGAGGAAAAAGACAGAGCGCGAGATTAATTCACAGAAACAAAAAAATCTTATGTTTTAAAAAAATACAATTTATCCACAGAATAATGTAATTTGTTTTAAAAATTAGTTTTTAATATTTAAATAATTGTGATTTATAGTCGATTTTTCGTCAAGTTAAAATATATTCTTATTATTATATTACAAATATTTAATAATTAAAATTAATTATTAATAACAGCAATTTAAAAAATATAATAAAATTAATAGATATACAATTTATTCATTTATCCAAGGATTAATTCTTCTTTTTAATAAATGTTTAGAATATGATTTATACAACATCTTTGAGAGAAGGAGAGAGAATATAAAATTTTACAATCTAAATCTTAAATTTAAACTATTATTTTCTGATCTCTTATCAATATCAATCCATGAAGGTAAAAGAATAAGACGTTGTCAATAAAACAGAAGCTATAAATAAATTTGATCACATCAATTATAATATCAATATTTTTTATAAAAAAAAGTAACCTCTTCTTGAGATATTCTGACGTCGTTGATTGTTAGATTAGTTTTATACTACTTTGTTAAACACCTCCGAGGGACTATATTTTGCTCGTATTACAACAGTGCTCTCATGAAAGACCGTGAAAAACTTTTCTGCTCCCATAAGTATTATACAAGGATGTCAGTCTTATCGTCTAGAGTAGTGGGGCGTGAGCTGACTAGCTAGAAAAATTATCCGAACTAATTATTCTACTATTAGATTCTACAGTAGCTGAAAACTATGTCAGTAAAAAAGTCACTAAAAGTCAATAAACATCTAAGTTTTATATTTTGTAAAAAAAATTTATTTTTTTTTTTTCTTGTAATATTATTATGTCAAATCATTTTAATTCATTTCGATTTTATGGCTCAAAAAAAAGATTCAACTTTTCATGAAACCAGGACAATTAAGTATAACTCTTGAAACATGTGCATGATTATTATTTCTCTATATTGCATTACTGATTTGAAGTGAAAAAATATATTATATTTATCAAGTTTCATAAAAACAAGTTTGATAATTCCTGTTAACTCAAAATTAAATTAAATAAGTCTGCTTTGACAATATTCAAACTTGATATCTGTTCGTTTCATCTAATAAAACGTCATAAATAAAATTTTAAAAAATCTTGTTTTATTTTACATACAATTTTTTATTATTTTTTATTATCATGTTTACATGACGAGCGCACAAAAGACATATTTTGTATTTTTTTTTTTAAATTATAATTTTATTTTTAAAATTATAACTTTATTTATTATTATATATATTATCGTAAAAAAAGTTTTTATAACCAGTTGTCTTAAGAATTTTTAAATTATTTTTCTTGTTAAATTACAATAATTTGAATAACTTTTATAAATTATATCTTCTTTGCTGCTTTTGATATAATATATGCATTTCAATAAAATATATTGACAAAGCTTCTCCGATTATATTTTATACGTAAAAAAGATTTCATTCCACGGTTAAATATATATAAACTATATTGTACTTTACTTTTACTCTCTCAAGGATAAATAACAGTAAAGGAATTAAATAGTTGATACTTTATTGCCATATTATTACGACTTGCTCTCTCTTGTATAAAGTACGATATTCTTTTCTCTAGAGAGAGAACTTTAGAAGTATCTATTTATGAGTCTTGATATATAGAAACATTCGATCTTTTTCCGACTAAAAATATCCAAATAGGAATTCACTGGTGAAGCGATTTTACGAATATATTGAACGTACAGAAAATTGTAACGAAGGAATTCTACACGATTCTACATGTCGGATGTGTATGCCAAAAAGTTGGCCGGTACCCTTTTCTCTCGAGACTACGAGATCCGAGGACGAAGTAGTTTGAAACGAACTGAAACTTTCTCGCGAGGATATTCTCTCGCAAGCGTGTTTTATTGCCGCAGTCCTGCCGGCGCCCGAGTCTTTTGTGAAGATTTTTGTTGCACAGTAGTCACCGATAGACCTTTATCCGCGTTCTACGAAGCTGAGAATTCTGCCTCGAACTCACCTAGGGACACCGGATCGTATGGATCTCTTAAAAAAGGGAGAAGGATGTGAGTCGAGAAGGAAATTGATTCGCGTATCGCACGCGTACAGACACGAGTAATAATATACACGCAAGATATCTAGAGCTATTAAAAATTTATGCCAAGTCACATTAAATTAAGATTATTAGATTGTGTTTTAAATTTAATTAATAAATTATTTTAACAAGATTATTTTTGAAAGATTTATTTCCCAATCAAATTTTTACTAAAATAAGATTGACTGCGATTTTATCAAAAAATTTTTATAACAGTAAAAATAGCGATTATTTTTTAAGGATGTATGTGACATATATCGAAATTCTAGCAAAAGCATTAAAATTTCATAGATTCTTCTACTGTTTCTTCTCAATATTTGTGCAAAAACTAAGCATAATTCTCTTAACGGTTTGCAAGTTATTTAAATTTAAAATTACTATTGATTCTTATGGAAAATTGCCTATTGTAGCACTTATTGGCAAATTTGACAAAGAAAAAACATTACTAATGAAATAAAAATTTTTACATATATTAAGGAAATTCTAATAAATATATGTGCAAAACTTGATTTAGATCCACTAATCCGTTTAAAAGTTATTTACTGAAAATTGTAGAAAAATATTATCTGTCTCTTTTTCTCTTTCTGCGAATTACTCGTTTTTCATTGTTTTTTGCAGTTGATTTCAGAGGATATTCACGATCAAAAGTTTTCGCCATTAATTAGGAAGAATATTAACAACTATTTTCTTTTATGAAGACATCAAAATCCATATTATTTTGTGATACTTAAATTTTTTTCATAATCCAAATTTATGTTTTTAATTTTTCAAACAGTATAAACATAAGAAACATATTTTTTTTTAATTTTGACAATTTTTTGCTACTATTGTACATCCAGAACATCCTTAATTAAATAAAAGATTTATATATTTTCTATGTGTGTATGTGTGTGATGTGTAACACATCACTCAATAAGTCTCCGGTCTAACTAAGAAAAACAAATTTTTTTTTAGAAATCACGTGAGTCTGTCAACAATGTTGCCATATATGTGTCAGACCGGGGACTTATTGAGTGATGTATTATATATGATGAGAGAGAAACTCATATATTATTATTAATAAATACATTTATATTTATAAATAATATCAAAGTTTTGAACTTTGTCTTCTCATATCACGCTTCGGTCAGAAAATACATATACTTTTACTACTGCAAGTAGTTACATAGCGAAAAAAGAAGACAGATTCTGAACTCGTTCTTATCATCATTCTCCAAATGTAGATAAATGTAAATAAAAAAATCAGTAAATAAAAAAAAATACATGTCATTAAAAAATATTTTAAACATCTGATTCTATAACAAGAGGTTTAATATAATATTGACAAAATATTCGAGCAAACATATTCCAACTGCTATGTTCAACACTGCGGCTTAATTCCCGAATAACGCTTGATCCTAAAATATGGTCTGATTTATTCTCGATGTTGCACGTGACCGGTAAGCCGAGCGAACTCTAGTCATCGCGTTTCCGTCTCCGACCCGCTCGTATCCATGGCGAAATAGCTCCCAAGTGGCATCACTTGGTACGAACCGTCGAGCACACCATGAAGATTCGGTTTCGAGCAGGCGCTTCGCGACGACTATACATTAGACGACGAAATTCCTCGGGGCTTCCTTCAGCGGCTTGCACATCTTTATTCATTATCTTGATATCTGATCATCGTGACGCTGCTCTTCTTCGTTTATCTGGAAAAATTCGCCATGTCGGATCGCGATACATGAAAAATTTCCGCTCGAAGAATCTTTTCTGTCAAATAAGGTAATCAGTGGTCGGTGTTGTTATCAAAATTACCTTGGTTAACCGCGCGTTCTATACGTGTACACGGATGCACTACATGTACGATGTAATGGCTAAAAAGATAATTGCTGCGGTACGCCGAAAGGAATCCCTTGCTCGACGGAGAATTAACTTTAACCAACCTATATTTTGTGGTTGCAATCTGGTTTTTTTATACCGTAGCAACTTGCAACCTCTGCTACGTTATACTATAATGTAGATTTAAATAAAATAATTCTGCTTTGCAAAACAAATTTTTTATAAGAAACAACATCTAAATGTAATAGTAGAAATAATTTTTGGCAAATAATTATTTTACTTTTTTAATAATTATTTTTTTGAAAAATAGAAAACGTAAAATTTTAAAAAGTATTGTCTCTCTAAGTACAATAATTATTTTTCCTATGTGCTTTATTTATTTTATTTATTGAACCTTATCATATAAATTGTTGAATCAGCAGAAATAATTGTATGAGCTTATTTCTCTTTGTGTGCAATATAAATAAAATTATGAAAATTTTATTGCAATGTACATATGTATTATATATATATATATATATATATATATATATATATATGTATATACAGGGTGTCCGAAAATTCGCCCAACATCCTTTATATATATATATATATATAATGTGTATATATTTTATTAGTATTAATATATATGTATAAAGTCCACATCAATCTGTATCATTTTTTGTTATTGTGATTAATATTAATATTATATATTAATATTATAAATAATATAATATATAATATAATATATAATATATAATATATAATATGTAATAATATAATATATAATATAATAATTCTTATGTTTATTTTTAAAATGTCGCCAGTAATATAATAATATTATAAATAATATTATATATTATATATTACATATTAAATACAATTTATAAATTTTATAATACATAGTTATATGCATAGAATTTTTCAAAGCTCGTGCGGATGATTAATAATTCACTAATTCATTAACTCGAAATAATGAGTTCTCCTTCTTTCCTTATCATTTAAAAGTTCGTTTAAACTTATTTTCGGTAACCCTTTTGGTTCGTGATCTAGTATTTTCTTTGGAAGAAAGTCCAGTGGCGAACTTCTCTAATTCGTGGTGCAAGGATGGCGACAAATATCATTACTAAAGTTGTCTCGAGTAAGTGAGTAGGATACATATATCTATGGATCTACGATACACATATGTCTACGAGGTCGTTAAAAATTTACAAAATAAATAAATAATAAAAAAATATATCACCAATTGTATATTTTAATTTAAAGTTTACTTTAAATATACGAAGAAAATTATATCAGAAAAATATTCGGAAAATTACATACACATGTAATAACAAAAATATAAAAGATTAATAAATATTAATAAAAAATTGATTTAATATAAAAAGATTAAATTGTAACTATGGCTAAATAAAATTTAATTTGTTAAATAAGAGAAATAAAAAAATTTCTATAAAACTTTCAAAATATTATGATGTACGATTAAAGTTTTAATCATTTTCGAACCTTATCAATAAAAAAACTATTACAATTTT
The DNA here is from genome assembly GCA_038406275.1 of Cataglyphis albicans. Taxonomy (NCBI): domain Eukaryota; kingdom Metazoa; phylum Arthropoda; class Insecta; order Hymenoptera; family Formicidae; genus Cataglyphis; species Cataglyphis albicans. The sequence continues at coordinate 14,846,946 of JBCAUJ010000001.1, forward strand.
TGCTGCAATAGCTTCATTATCAATAATATACCGTGCATTGCATCATTTTCGCATTTTTTCATTTAAATTATAAGACACGCGGATACTTTAAAGTGGATCGCAACTTTACGTATAACACTTTTATCTTTCATGATCTCGCGAATAATAATGTTATTATCGCTGCACCCTGTATATTGCCCGTGCGTTTCCTAGCCACGGACTTTCATCACCATAGAGAGACTAAAGTTCAGCGACGTTTACATAGAGCAAGAGCGTGTACATGAACGTGTGCGTGAGCTTTTATAAGTTCGTGCTCGTGTAAATGCGTTTGCGAAAGTTGCGAGAAGAGAGTTCAACAACTGAAACGGCGGGGAAGGCACCGCCAGGTTAACAGTTATTTCAGTAACGTCCGACTATACACGTGAGTTTTCCACTAGCACAACGAAGACTTACAGAGCGAGGCGATATCCGTTCATCGGAAGTAAAAGCAACGTCTTCCTAGATTTGGTCGCATGAGCGCGATGCTGTCATAAAGCGACAACGTGTGATGTCTGTCGAACAATTTATGTTTTAATCGTCAACAGTATCGATTTAACGACACAAAGATGGAAAAGAGAAATTACTTTCTCCCTCTAATTTCTTTTCTAAATATTATCAGCTTTTACACAAAATATAGTTTATGAAAAAATGTGAAAAAAAGTGTAAAAGTTATTAAGATCAGTGTAAAAATTATCAAAATCAAATGTAATTCGAAACATTATATTTGAGTTTTTCGTATTATTATTATCAGTTGTTTTCGTTAATAATGGCTGAAATATATGAAGATATATATATACATATTTTTTTTTGCATATATATATATATATATATATGTATACATAATTAGTGATTTTATATACACTAGATTGCTATAAACGCGCACCACGCGTGAGTCATTTTTTTGTGTGTGTATATAATTATTTACATATTAATTCTAATTTTTAAAAATAAATTAAATAAAAATTACACACCCACTTAATATTTAAACTATCAAATGTGTCGCTCAATTATGACAAGCTTTTATTGATATAGAGTAATGTTCAATGCATCGTCGAGATAACCAATCAGCATTGCGAAAAAGAGGTAATAATATTATATCGATTTAATAAACTCCATGATATATTAATTGATAATTTAATAATTGATTTATAATTTAAAATACATTTATAATTTAATATTCCTTTTGTATATACGTCAAAGTACGGAAAATATTTCGGCAACGAATAATCAAAACATAACATGGTATACGGCCTTGACGACGTAAACATTAGCTATTGTTAACGTATTATGGCTTATGGCTTTATTATTCTCACGGCGAACACTCGAATAGTAAGGAAGTAGAACGCGAGAAACACTCTATCAACTTTCATTTCTCAACGCGATCGCAATAATTATCGGGAAATAATTTGATATGATAAATAATTAATTATCTTTCACATACTTTTTAAATTTTAAATAATTATATACGTAATTATGTCATAATAGATAAATTCCAAAACGCGTATTTTGACTTTTTAATCAAGAATCGAAATAATAGAATCAAAATTGTAAATTATTGTTTTATCACGATCTTTCTCTATCTTTCTCTCTTTATAAACAATAATTATTTCTTCAAAAATACTTGATTTTTAATTATATTACATCCAGTTTAAATATGATTCGGCTTGAAAACGCGTAAAAAAAATTGCAAACCACAGATTCGAATAATGATTAACATATTAATCCATGATATATTAATCATTTATTAAATAATTAATCTATAATTTAAAATACTTGTATCATTTAATATTTCACACCGTATATACGCCATAGTACGTATAATATTTTCGATTGCGAATTATCAATAACATTGTATTCGGCCTTGGCGATGTAAACATTAGCGCGCTACTGTTAACATTTTAGCCTTGTTATCATTCATACAGCAACGCTCGAGCAATAACGTAGTACTTGTCGACTCGCAGTACGATTCTCATGTAAAACGGGGTTCGATCGTGTCGAAAGTGCGGGAGTCGAAAGTGTCGTTGAAAATATCGCGCGTACAAGTGCGGAAGTATTTTTTAATAAAAGTGTGAGAGTGCCGTTTAAAATATCGCGCGTGTGAATCAACCTGAGAGGAGGAGGAGGCCTAGGAGAGACATCGGGCATCGGTGGCGCAGCCCTGTGGTAAGTAATTTGTTATTTGTATATTAATTATTCATTAATTGCGTACGTGCAATTTAAATTAAACAATTAATCGCGTAATTTGATTTTGTAATTATATGATTTAAATAAGAGAGAATTAGAGGAAAAGGTTTTTACTTTTAAATTATAGCTTTTATATGAGATTATTGGTTATTAGTGTCTTTTTTCAAAATTTATAAAATTATTTTATTAATTTGTTTATCATGCGCATCAGATATAAAATGGTGAGTATTATTATTTTTATATTAATTATTATAAATTCCGCATATGCATTAATTTGATTCGATCATTGTTTGAATAGTTTAAACGAGAAAGACTCGTACTGTAAAAGTTTTTGTTTAAAATAGTTTTCTTTCTTAGAATTTATAAAATTATTCCATATTTATATACCTTCTTATTATTATATTGGATATAAAATTTAATGCGTATAATAATAATTTTTTAAAATATTAATTATTTTAAACGTTGCTATAATTTGGATTTTATATTTGTGTGTTGCAGACAACGCAGTCTCAAGACCAAATCTCCGCTGTTACGCATCAGTGCCGGTGAGTGATAAATTTTATTTTATGAGATGACGGATCCGTAGATGCAAATGTAAATTGTAGATTGTAAATAGATCCGTTGCCTCAAAATGGATGGGCTAGAATAAATGAAATGAAATAATTGTTAATAGACTTTTTAAATATATATTAAAACATATTAGATATAATTTTATTAAAATATAATTTTAAATATAAATTGAAACAAAAAATTGAAAAAAAATTATTTTTCTCAATAGAAATTTTATTTAATTTATTTAATGTAGAAGACGCTAATAATTTTATTTCTTATATGAAATATTGATAATTATTGTGATGTTTCGCCAATTTTGTCATAATTTTTCATAGCCCATCCATCTTTATTATCATAGCAATGAAAGCTTAGACAATTTGTCATGAATCGTTTTAATATAATTTTACTTTAATCAATCTAATGCCAAATTATCAATCAAATTTAATCATTGATTGAAGTAATAATATTTAATCTTATAATAATATATAATATTTATAACACATCACTCAATAAGTCCCCGGTCTGACACATATATGGCAACATTGTTGATAGACCCACGTAATTTCTAAAAAAAAATTTGTTTTTCTTAGTTAGACCGGAGACTTATTGAGTGATTAATAATATGTTTAATCATTGAATGAAGTAATAATATTTAATCCTATAATAATATATAATATCTATAATAACATGTAATTTATATTAAAATAAAATTAATAAAACATTTACGTGTTATAACTTTCAGTCAAATTATTCATATGTTAAATTATATGACACATAAATGTTTTATTAATTTTATTAATAATATAACTGGAAGTCAAATTATCAATCAAATTTAATAATTGAAGTAATAATATTTAATCGTAATAAAATAAAATTAAATAAAATTATAAGATTAATAATAATATAAGATTTAACATTTATAATAATAATATAATAATATTTACATATTAATAATATAATAATATAAAAATATTTACATATAATACAAATATTGTTATTATAAATGTTAAATCTTATATTTTTATAATTTTATTTAATTTAATTTTATTATGATTAAACATTATTACTTCAATCAATTATTAAATTTGATTGATAACTTGGCATTAAATTGATTAAAGTAATATTAAATTGATTAAAGTTATATTAAAACGATGCATGACAAACTGTCATGTCATAAACGAGCATCAAATTATGCTCATGTATCCGGGCGACAATAATTAGTCGGCAACAAAAAAAATTTTTTTCGTTCATCGACTTCTGATAGGGGTCGAAGCTACTCTGGCTAGATGTAGCCAAAATTAATATGGTCAGGATCAACGAAAGGTAAGTCCAACTGGCCCGACGGAAGCAGCCTACGGTGCATTATATTAGAGCATTTTATTAGGGCACGCGATTAGGGCACGCATCTATTATAAAATACATAAAATTATTATAAAATTAGTTATATGTAATAATATATATAACTAATATGTATTATCTGTTTTTTTTTTCAAAATCAATTAAATCAAAATTATACATATATAATATTTGTCAAATTATTGTATTTTTAAAATCAATTCATTAAACATTCCATCATAAAATATCACACTAACAAAATACCTAGTTATCTCTGTCAAATTTTTAATTTTCAATTTTTCAACTGACTGTGTTCGATTAAGCGTAAATATACTCTGCTGGCAATTTTCATATTTTGTAAAATGGTTTTTGCAGGACGTAGCTTAGCAATTTTATCAGTGAAAAAACAGCAATTATATATTGCTGCATTCACTGTTGCATATTGACCATATTGATTGCATAATTAACGTTTTCATCATGCGCAAGTCAAATCCGCGTTTATAGTTAAATTTATTGTAGAAATATTCAAACGTATATATGTATATAAAATATAAATAAAATATAAATAATAAAAACATTATGAAAGTTATATTACTTGGAAGTTAATATTATTTGTGATTTTTGATTATAAATTTAGATAAAGCGTTTTATTTCCTTTATAGTTGATCTGTATGTATATGTTTTTGACAAATATCAATTATTTGAAAAATTATTAATAGAAAAAAAATTATTATTTAAAAATTATTATTATAGTATATTATAATAAATGTGTGTGTGTTATAGTAAATATGGTATAGTAAAATAAATATTTAACAAAAAAGACTAAGTGCTATACGTTTTCTGAAAAAAATTTTTTTTTCAAGATTAGACAAGCCACAATTTTAGCATTGTAAAAAAGCAATTTATACTATTTAAAAATTAATTTAAAAATATTTATGATATACAAGACACTTATAAAAAAAAATATATATTTTATTTTCAATTTTTTTTTATTTTAATTTTTGATTTTTAAAGTTTTTTCCTTCTTCATAGGGGAAGCTTTGTTTTTGTGGAAAAATATTTTTTCTAATTTTGATGCCAATGTGTTTAGAATGTTTTAAAACATCGAAAAAACATATTTTTACAAAATATCGAGTATGTGTGTATGTATGTTTGTATATGTACCAAAGGGCATGGTTCGATTATCTGCCATAAATTTTAAGATAATGAGCTAAAATTTTTGGTATGAATAATGTATCATTCAAGGTTGGGTATTGTACTTGGCTAGGATCGATAAAAGGGTTTATTTTTTATAAAATTTTAAATTCTTCAAAAAAGAAAGGTGTACTATCTTTCGCAAATTTTGAGATATTTGTCTAAATTTTTAGAACAGAATATCATTAAAGAATGATTGGTATTGAATTTGATGAGAATTGGTAAAAGGGTTTATTTTTTATAAAATTCTGAATTTTTCAATAAATGTTTGTTCACGACATAATTTCTGCAAATTTTTTAAATATAAATTAAATTGTTTTACATGAATTTATAATTACGATTACTGATATTATAAAAAAAAAAATAAATAAAATTATGAGCAAGTTTTTAATATGCACAATTTTTTACTTGTTTATATTCAAATTATTATTTATATTTTTATATTATATTATTAATTATATTCAAATTATTGTTTATATTCAATTTATTTGTTTATATTCAAATTGTTTATATTTAAATTATGTTTAAGTCATATAACTATCATCGTAAATACTAAAGATACGTGATTACTTACATGTAAAAATTAAATGTACATGCAACTATAAGTTTAAATGCCAGAAAGTTAGCGCATCTGCATCTTATAACATACAAAGCACCGATATATTATGCGCTCCTTGAACTTTTAAACACTGGTCGTAAAACTAAAGACGCAATTTATTTTGTTAATACAGATCGATATCACGCCACATCCTCTTTGCATTAATGAAATTTTTTTTTATAGTCGCATTTAAAGTAATATTTGCTGTTTGTTAGTGATAGCGCATAAATGAGTCGATTATGCGAAAAAGTTTTTAGCAAACACAAGTCAAAGTTATTATCCATATTATACAACTAATTAAATCTTACTTAAATCAATCTAATATTTTTACTTTTTATAAAAAAAAAAATAACAAAATAATATATTATAAACTTAAGCTTTATAAATTCCATCATATTATTTAAAAATACATTTTATATAAATCGTATAAAATTCATAAAAAATACAACACGTACTATTACTACAAGAATTTCAAGATGCATTAAGATTGGCGGTGTAAACAATTAGTATAAATTTTAAAATATTTGTAAATTATTTGTCAATTATTTGTATTTTGCATCATTCAAATAGTCAATAAATATAAACACTAAATCATCCATTTTTAATATCTCTCATAATGACTTTATCAATTTCGAGCTGTATCCTGTATATTGATAATTAGATCCATGTATCTGAATTTTTTTTATTAGAATAATCGATACTAAAACTTCCCAAAATATTTGCTATTCCTCCTAAAATAATCTGTATATATCATTTATCATTTCATTCTTTTAAAATGTACGATTGGAGTGCAAAGATCCCTTCACATTGATCAAATTTATCTGACAAAAGATGAAATTTATCTGACGAACGATCGTACATCTCCAGAAACAATACTCTCCTTTATTTGACATCGACAGGTGCGCTTAACACAGTTTATGAAGCTTCTGCTGAAGGCAATAAATTCCTCGCTCACGTAATACGACACGGTGTGTACTTATGAAACATAAAAGGTTTGTTCGCAGTTGGCCACGGCCATAGGTGCACCTTTTACGTTCATGATATCGTGCGGAGAAAAATATTGTCGCAACAGTTGCCTCTCGGACCATCGAAACTAACGTCGCTCGACCATAGTTACGACTTACTAAGTGGTACATTACAAGTAACGATATCGAAATCCCCGTACTGAATTTTTATGATCGTACTTTTAACACTTTGTGGTTGCAGCGTGTGTTTTTCTCAGTTACGTCACAATTTAGTTTCAAATTTGGTTTTCTTATAATTGATGGAAATATCAAAATTTATCTATAATGTTTTTGATGTTTTCAAGAAAGCTTCTTACTTATTTTATTTGCGTGCGCGTCTGTGTGTGATTACTGATATATTATAAAATAGTTTCATAAATGTTTCTGAAAAAGATTTCTCTATGCAAAAAAAATTGTATATGAAATAATATCTTATCAAAAATAAGACATTGATATTATGATGGCAATTATACTAATGACGTATGATTTAATCACAACTTTCTTACGATAATTTGATAAGATATTATCATTTGCAATAACATAATTAAAATAAAAAGTTTAGAATTAAAAATTAAAATTTTGTTACAATTAAATAAACTAAATTTAGAAAATTAAAAAAATTTATCATGCAATATATATGAACAATAAAAAAAAAGCTAACATAAAAATCAAAATTCTGAAGAATTAGTTACTAAATATTAATTATTAAATAATATTATTTAATTTTGATTGATCAACGATCAGCTTCTAGTATTGATTAAAACTGAAAAGAGATATCCATATTCATCTTTTGGCAATGTGTGTGAAAAACAAAAAATTTCCTCTGAAAAAAAAATACTTATGCGCGAGGTGCAGTTTCTCTGTTTCTATATTTTTATTTTATCTTTTTTATCACGGGATGCCACGAGGTCTCATCTGCATTCTACTGCTTGCACTGCAACCATTCTTAATGGCGAAGGTCGGTCCCAAGCAAAAAGAGAGAGAGAGAGAGAGAGAGAGAGAGAGAGAGAGAGAGAGAGAGAAAAGAAGATTGCTGTCCGGTATGTCTCTTTCTTCCTCTCTTTCCTCTCTTTGTTAGCGTTTTTATTCACACTACCTCCCATCGCGGTGAAAGACTCGAAGAAATGGAATTAAACGCTTAATTAAGCACGCTACCTGATCCCTTTTTTTGCTATCTAGTACTCTTAATTATCATATCTTCCACGCCAGCGAACAAGCAGTGCGTCATCTACTTATGCATCGGAAAAGTGACGAAATGGTGAAAACAGCTGATTAATTTTAGATACCAAGCATATATACATATATATATATATATATATATATATATATATATATATATGTACTTAACAGTCTATTATAATTATATGTAGAATTTCCGAGATAAAAAATTAGTGATTATAAAAAATCCATTTACGTAAACCGATTATGCATATCGGGTTATTAATATGTATTTAAATCAGGAATAAATATTAAGTTTGATAAAAAAAGTCTGGCATAAAAAAGAACCAGATAGTGAATTATTTTCTCATCAAGATTCTCTCTATGAATATTCATAAAATAATAAGCGATTACGCGATTATTTACTATATCAAAATTATAGAGATTTTTTAATAAAATTTTTTTATAATACTTGCGCGCATTATCGTTAATATCAATTTTATATATAATCAATTGTATATAAAAATTTCTATTATAATGTGAGAAGATGGGTTTTTATCGGCCCACATTTAATTATTTTGTCATCACTTTGATATTTCACTTTGATATGCGCTTCAATATCTCTCACTTCGATATACGCTTGAATATGCAATCCACGCGTTTTTCCACAGACTATTAACTTGCTATTGCAAATACTCGCGAAATACGAAGCATTAAAATATTATTTGTCGAGACAAAGAAGTGAAAATTTCAAAATTATTTTATAGTTGCTGTTGAATTGCGCAATCCAAGATCAAAATATTTTATGACGTTCCACACTTTTTTTCACGCCTGAAAAAACTGCAAAAATTCCAGCTTTGGCAAGCATTTTTTTTAGCTTTATCCAGCCACGTGCCCGTTTATATGGCCGTTTTAAAATCGTTGACGTTTTTTGAAATCATTATCAGCAACACTGATTTCTATTCAATGAAATACATGAAATCAATCGACGTAAGAAAAATCGACGACTTTACAAGAGGGACAAAAAAAAAAAAACACGAAGAAGAATTTAATAAAGTCCTCGCTTTCCTATTTTTTTTATCTTTAGTTATCTATCTTTCATTAGATTCGTATCTCAAAAAATTTTATTAGATGCGTGTATAAAATAGAATGAAGATCATATAATCACATTTGATTATATTAGAAATTATGTTGAACAGCTTGTAGCAAAATTTTAAATTTAAAAAAAAAAAAAAACATTATCTTTGTACTTAAACTTAAACTTGTCAAAAAATTTGTAATAAAAACTTGATAAAAGGATGAAAATAAAAAATTTGGCATAATCTCCAGATAAGAGAGAGCCTGATTAGGGCGTCCTAGGTTAACGTGCGTGAAGCCATTAAGATCGACATAATTAATGTAACTACGAATATGAAATACGATTGTTGCGGTCGTTTCAATATTCAGTGTATCAATTATACCACATGTAAGATACACACTCTGGATGCGCCAATTAAGCGATAGTATCAGGACATGTAGGATACACATGATCGCGTGCAGCACGCGATAATTACCGCCGCACACCTTTCGTGCAATGCAAATCATAAAATTATAAGCGCTGAATAGGCGTTAATAAAGCGAAGCAATTGTATCTCGCCGCCGTATTTCAGCTTCCGTTAACATTCCTGTGGAATGTGTTAGCTAATCTAAAAATAAAATTTGCATATAATATTTTGCTCATTGTTTTGTATTATTTGTTTATGCAAAAAAAAAAAAACATAAAACAGCATTTTAGAAAGATCATTTAAAAAAAAATCATCTTTCTAATACCGTTTAATATATTTTGATTAAGAGCTATAAAGTTATGAAGAAATACATTTACATGATTTTGTAATTAAATAATGACAGAATGATATTGAATAATCAAAAATGTAAAATTTGTTATTACAACTTTTTAATTAAGGATGAAAAAAAGACACTTGATCACACACGCATGCATCATAAAAGATAAAATTGTAAAAACCATTTACATACCGTTTGTATATTCTCAAACAACTTTGATTCATTTAATACTCAATATTTAGAAAAAGTAAATAGTATTACAGCAGTATTTATTGAATCAACGTCTTTTTGCGATCTGTATTGAATAATTATCAGAATAAAGTCATTTGTCTCTCAAAATTGTTGCACTCAAACGTAATTAAAATAAAATTACAAAATTTTCCGTACTTTTAGTATTGAATCGAATGCAACAAACTCGTTCATAGAACTGAGAATACAATTTACCTGCGTTTCACGATAGCATTTTGGTTCGTTAGTGCGAGAGTAATAGTTAAATAAATAGTTAAAAGCCGGCGGTGGCTTGATCATTGATTCTAAATTATTGAACTATCGAACATTTAATTTAAAAGCCTCATGGCATAAAGTGAATAAAATCATAGCCAGTTAGATATTTGCTAGTTTAAATTAAAATTATATAAATGAATTAAAATTATCGTATCTGACATTAATCAAATTATTCCTCAGATATTAATTAATTAGCGTCAAATTTGTGCAGTAATTTTTTTAAATTTCTTTTAGAAAGAGTCCATCATGTATAAAAAGTCAATCTTGCTAATATTTAATTTTGCATCTTGCTTTTTATTATTTTATTGCATGTATTTAAAAGTTTAACACTAAATTATTATTAAACTATTAATAATTATTATTAAATTATTAATTTTAAGAAACTTAAAAAAAGATTTATGTTAACTCATAAATATAACATTTTATAAATACTGTAATTAATATATATATATATATATATATATAAAATGTACAGAGTGTCCTAATCTTAGAGTACAGAAAATAATTGTTTTTAAAAAAAAGTATGCAATTATTTGCAATATATTTTTTTATAACAATTATTTATTTTTTTTTACACCATTTGATTCATCTTATTATTCTGTACATAAAAGTATTACGTTACAATTATTGAACACTAAATAATTTTCGAGATATTTTATATTTTATACTAAAATATGTCAGAATAAGATACAAAATAACTCAAAAAATCTTTAATACAAAAATACTTTATTATAGTGTTTTGGAAAGCTCTCGACATAAGCTATGAGAATATGCAATAAAAAATAGGGAATTTTATTTAAAAAATTAAAGGTCTCCTTGACTTGACCTTAACGATGCCATCCAAGATCAAACCAATGACACTATCTTATGTTCCCCTCAAAACCATACAATTTTTGTTGAAAACGTTTTTCTCTAAAATGCTTAGTTTTTAAAAGAAAAGGGGTGTGCGGATGGTCTAGGACACCCTGTATATATATAATATTATTTGAGATGCATGCAAATAATATCCTATATAAAGTTCAAGAACTTATATTGCAAAAACAATTTACAACTTACTAAATCTTACGCAATCAAAACATGAACTTATCATTCTAAAAAAAGAAAAAAAATTAAATCTCTTTATATGTATAAATATATTTAATCTTGTTTTTCATACACGAAAGAAAAAAGTCAGATGCAAGTGATTTTATACATACTTTTGCCGCATAAATTATACTTGCTTTCGTACATAATGCATCGGTGTTATTTATACTTTTGTGCTGATGCAATACGTCGTGCTGCATTGCCATTCTACTCTTACAATATTTCATCGGGACAGCTTCTTTACTGTCATCCTCGTGAAAAGAATCGAGGTGCTCCTCACTAGTGCCCGGGTAGCGTCGAAAATTGCGCCAAACGAGAATCTTACATTTTTCCACAATTTTCCCTCCCTTCGCCTCACCGTTCGTCGTTTCAGGAAAACGCCATGCATTTTTCTCCGACCACACATCTTCATGCGGAGTAAGTACACGAAGCAGCATACGCAACGAACAGCGGCATTTCATTAATTTTCTTTCTTTGCGTAGCTATCATTCCGCGAAGATGCTGCAATCCTTTTTCGTCAAACAATGACACTGTTCTCCTTACGAATGTATCTTTTCTAACAAGATACCATACGGAAGATATATCTAAATTGTTCAAAGTATATTACATAAGGAAAGTGTTGATGTTTATTATATTTTTTATTCATTATTTTTTATTCTTTTCATTATATAAATTTATATGCAAACATAGTTACGGTTCAGAAATACAAATATATTTGTTTTTTTTTTTTCCTTTTGGTATTCTTGACAAGATATTCGTAGAAAAACTATGCCAAGCAAACTCATTGTCAAAGGTTAAATAAATACGCCATTAATATTCATGTTTATTTTCCATAAATGCATTATTCAGAATTAAATTTGGCAGATTGTAACAATTTCAGTCCAACACCTACCTTTGCTAAATCTCGCGCAACATGTGTTGCTCGTGAGCTCGCTAACAGCGTAAAAAATTGTGAGACCGTAGCAAATTAATTAAAAAAAAAAATAAAAAAAAAAAAAAAAAATTCTCGCGCTGTCTCGATGCTAACAAAAAAATCCGATGAAATTGGAGTGGTGTCGAATCAGTGTCGGTTAAAAGGTCTGAAGATGCTTCGTTGACGACTCGACGCAAAATCGATCGACTCGAATACCGCGAACGTTGTGTCTGTCGTCTCCTCCCGACGGCTCGTTACAGGATCTTTCCTTTCGCGTTTTTGCCCTTTTCACGGTTGCGGAATCCTATAAGCGTCATTAAGCGCGGCATTAATTTAAATCTCAATGCCATTACTCTTATCTACTTTGCGCGGCTCACCTCTGCGGTTCTCTTCGCAAACTCGTTCACTCTCCAAAGCGTATTAGCACGACCGCACAAATTGAAACTTTGTTCTCTGTGTTAAAGTAAGAAACCTCCAATCAACATTCATAACTAGTGATATCTTATTTATTGAGAAATAAAGCATTGAATGCCATTTTTAGCTTTATCTATTTTTTGCCTCATACAGGAAGCTTTGTTTCTGTGGATTTTTTTTTTTTTTTTAATTTTAACGTCAATGTGTTCAGAATCTTCTAAAACGTCGAGAAAACATATTTTGACAAAATTTCCGTATGTGTGTACGTATATGTACACAAAAGAGACGTGGTTGCTCTAACTTTTGTAAATTTTAAGACAACGAGCAAACATTTTTTCATATAAATAAAGTATCATTGAAGGTTGGTTGGTATTATATTTGGTCGGTAAAGAGATTTATTTTTCATAAAATTTTGAATTTTTCAAAAAAGGAATGTTATTGTTCTAACTTCCACAAATTTTGAGATATCGGGCTAAATATTTTTACATGAATAGAATATCATTAAAGAATGGTTGGTATTGGAATTTGATGAGAATTGGTAAAAGAATTTATTTTTTATGAAATTTTGAATTTTTCTAAAAAAGATTACTAATAATCTAAAGGAAAGAAAATAAAATTATGTGCAAGTTTCTAATTTGCACAATTTTTTACTTGTCTTATGTATTTTTTTTTTTTTTTTTTTTGCTTGTCATCCGCACCTCTTGTCTTAATTACAAATAACACATGATTTGTCTCTTCTCCACGTAGAAACAATTATCATCTTATCAATGTATAATTTATCGCATTTCCAACTAATTAGAATAGATTTGTCGAGACTTGTCGATAATCAAACGTACAGTACATATACATTTATATTAACGTACGTTTACAGTAAATGTATGGTTGAAAAAACAGAAATGTCGCTTTTAATTGATAAAACACTATTTGGTTGCTTTCATTTCTTTTTTATCTTTCCTCTCTTTCGGTATGTTTTTTTTTTTTTTTTTTTTTTTTTTTCCTTTCAACCGCTCGCATGGCCCGGACATTTGAATTATCACAATTGGCATTTTTCCACGGCCTCGGCCACGTTTCCTTTACACTGTATAAATTATCGAACTGGGATAAATCTCACTGTACGGTCCAGTGATCTACACAGATCTGTAGCTCGCTTGCCATCCGCTGGAATCGCTCGTTTTCTTTTATTTTTCACGCACGACACACAATCTATATACAAACTGAGAGCAGACGAGAGTACATACAGTGATCCACGCAAAAGTAGTTGGTTTATTATTTTAACGCAAAATTTTTCCAAAATTAATTTAAAAGGTATTTTTAAATTTTCATGGAATCGCACGTGATCAAAAAAAAAATTTCATTCGCGACAATCTACTTGATATTAAATCAAATTTATTATTGCGGTTCGCCTGGATATGCGCTCATTCCTAATGCTTCCGAGAAGTAATTATGATTTATTTTGATTTTTTTACCTCGACAATAATTTGAGAAATGGCAGAAAGAACGGAGAGAAGGAGGGAAAAATATATACGTGTTGTTTCAAGCAACATGCAATTTCACGATATTGGCTTGAAAGGTGCTCTATTAGAACAGGAACCATTGCGAGAGATTAATTGTTTCGTGTTATAACCGTCACCGGTTAGTAGCGACGATTATTTCGTAGAACGTTCAATATTTTTCATATTTGACCCATTGTGTGGGTTCCAAGTGTGTTATGATAAATCACTTTGTAAAACGCTTTTCATGTCGACATTGCCATTCGCGAAACTATAAGTTTATTCGATACAATTCCGTAAACCTTGGAAAAGACATGCACACTCAACACAAATGTAACCACACACACACACACACACATACACACACACATATGTAACACATTGTCGATTCAAAAAAATTCAAAATAAAAAATTCATATACGTATCCTGACACCGTCAATCGGAGAGGTCTATAACAAGAAACATTACAAATGCATAGAATATGAGAGATCGCACATTTATTTTATAAATTTATAAACTTATAAATTTATATATTTATAAATTTATTTTACAAATTAATATTCATTGGAAAATATATTTCCATAAAGAAGGCCTTTCTCGCCTAGGATAACATGACACGTGGCTGCATAACTATGGCTGCATAAATAAGATAAACGTACAAGAAGGAGGAAACGGAGAGAGCCATAACTCCTCTCCTCTTTGAACGAGTAACGTAATTCTTCCATATCTCGCTTCAGAAAATCAAAAATCGTTCGAGCAGCGCGAAGGAAAATATGGGACACGAAAGCTTAGCTGCGGGAATACGGAAGAATGCTAGCGTGCGAGTAAAAAGGATAAACATATCGAGTGGTCCGGTATACCGCGGCTTCCCGCCAGACCTAAGCAATCTTTCGATAAAAAAGCTTTTTTATATACGCGAAGTAGTAGCCGGGGAGTTTCATATTCGGCGATAAAGGTGTTTTCTCGAGCATACTGCATAAAAGATGACGAGAGCGAAAGCCTCGATGTTGCCGCTACTTCGTGCATGCTAAATTATTTGGAAATTGCATTACCGCTCACAGACTCATACGATCAAATTCACTGTTTATTTCTTTTTCTATAAAAAGAGCGAGCGAAACTAAAATCTTGATGCGATCAAGTTTTGATCTTATTTATTCCTTGCTTCGTGCATAAAAGAGTTCTTTTTTATTGTTAATTAAACAAAAATGAGTCAAATTTTGTATGTAAATATTTCTAAAAAAATATGTTCAGGATATTTTTATTGTATTTTAAAGTAAATTGATTTTTGATTTCGCAACATACGAGTATAAAAACTTTTTTTAAATGAATGTATTTTCTAACTAATTATATACAGGGTGTGTCAAAAGTCTGAATACACTCAAATATCTCGTAAACGTTACATTTTAGAGAAAAATATTTCAGACAAAAGTTGTAAAACTTAAAAAGACGCATTTAATGACAGTATTAATTTGACTATAGGTGGCATAAAAAACTAAAGAAAAACTAAAGAAAAACTAGATAATTGTTATAAAAAAATATATTGCAAAAAATTGCTTATTTTTTATTTAAACGATATATTTTCTGTACATCGTTTGATTTATCTTATTTTGTACATAAAAGTATTGCGATAAAATTATTGAAAACTAAATAATTTTTGAGATATTTTATATTTTATACTAAAATATGTATCAGATTAAGATACAAGGTAACTCTAAAAAAAATTCTTAATGAAAAAATACTTTATTATAGTGTTTTGAAAAGCTCTTGAGATAAGCTGCAAGAATATGTAATAAAAAGTAGAGGTATCCATTTAAAAATTTTAAGTTGACCTTGACCTGACTTTGACAATGCCACCTATGGTCAAATTAATACTGTCATTAAATGCGTCTTTTTAAGCCTTACAACTTTTGTCTGAAATATTTTTCTCTACAATGTAACGTTTACGAGACATTTGAGTGTATCCAGACTTTTGACACACCCTATATATATATATATATATATATATATATATATATATGTATATAAAGTACTTTTTACATATTTAATAAATTTCTCGGATTTATTTTACGACTTCAAAACTATTGCTATTAATATTTTTTTTTTTTGCGACCGTATGTCAAATTACCTACTTAACGAGCAAAAAACAGGAACCTCATCTCGTCCACGTGCACAGGTCACGGCAACGCCTCGAGCAAGGATCGCCGTATAGAAAACATGCAAAAATATGACGTGACATAATCTTCTCAGAATGATAAAACTTTTTTTTTTTTATACAGCCATAGGCGAGAAAACCTCAAAAGTTCGATCCCACGGGTTTCGATCGGAGTCCTCCCTCTTACTGAAGCGTATAAAAAATACCGTAAAGTTATGACGAAATTTAATGCCGTCTTTCCAAAGCTTCTCTTCCCTTCCTTGCAGGTTTCCTCTTTTTCTATCCATCCTTCGAACGGAAAAACGAGGTTGGTCCCGGTGTTACGGCGAACGTCAATTTCCGCACGAACTGGCGGAAGAACCCTTGGAAAAATCTCTTACCAGTTTCGTTTTCGCGTTTTTCTTTTCGCCAGCTGTTCTGCGGATACATCCGGGTTAAGCGAAGTTTCAGTGTAAAATCGCAGACGAAGAATACCATCGCAAGGAAAGATAAGCATTGAGAGAAATTGATATGAAAGATAAGATAGAATGTTTCACCAACTGGATAATAAGTAGTGTAAAATGTGAAAAAAGCGTGAAAATATATTTTAAAAATTTTTAAAATATATTTTAAAAATTTATTTTATATATATACATATATATATATATATATATATATATATATATATATATATTACAAGATAATTAAAACAATAATTTAGAAAAAATACGCTAAGATTTTTATATATTAATTCTATATTATATTAGAAAATAATTAAATTTTGGCAATCTTTTTATTTGATTAATTTAAATATCACTGCATAATTTTATATCATAATATAATAAAATAAATATATTAAATAAATATATTAAAAAAAAATATATATTATTATATATATGTCTGATGCAATAAGTAACTATCGAAAGATAATGAAACGTAATTGTTTCTCGTTTGCGAACACTTTCACTGCACCGATAGAAGCCGCTCGATGACAATGATGTTTATTCAATGTACGAACCTTTTAATCTAGAAACATCTACTAGGTGCTTGACTTCTTTCGTACTTTCTCTCTCTCATTTCTCCTGAACAGACGCTATTGTCGGCGGTTAATTACAGAGCGAAAGATCGTCCTCTGGGAAATCAACGAGTAGAGCACACTCACATCCGGTGCATCGTCGCCGCCGATGCGACGCGGCGACGTCCGCGCGTGCGTCGACGTCGGGCGTCGACGGAATAAAAGCGTTTTATTTTTGGCAATTAGCCCGGGCATGAATCCGGAGAAACGGACACCGCACACTCGAAAAAAGGCCGACTGTAATTTCCGGCTAACGATGTGTTCTACTACATACCACCGGCACCTAGCTCGATGTAGTGTTTCGCCAAAAAGAGGGAATCTCGAGAGAATAGAGGAGAACCAACTGTCTCTAATTTTCGTATTTTAAGCGCGATATCAAAAACGTCTATAACGCATATCTTATCAGCTCTTTCATTTACTATCATAGCTTTTTATATAAAATAAGACAAAATAAACTACAATAATATATATAAAGTATATGACAAATGCATATAAAATTCTTTTAAATATTTTGAAATGTTTAGTCTTGATCAAAATAAATAGTATGTAAAAATCCATCACTGATAAACTACAATAGTCAATTAAAAGTGTGATAAAAATTAAAAATTTTGCAATATTTTTCTTTAACAAATTTAATACAATCGATTTTTGTAAAAGAATAAAAAATTTGATAAAATATAAAAATTATGTTAAAAAACTGTGACATTCATCAATAATATATCTTGATTATAGACAAAAAAATAACATTTAAAACAAAATATTTTTATTTGTTGTCACATTAATTTTGATAATATACAGTAAAATTAGTTTTTATTAGAGAAATTTATTATATTAAATTAATTGTCGCTGACAGTCGAATGTCACGTAAATTGACGATTAAAATACTTCAAAATTTTAAAAATTGTACGAATTATTACAAAATACTCATACATTTTATTACGTCATAATTCAAAACTGAGATGCTTAGTTTCTCTGCATCATAATAATCTACTACTTTTGACAGTGGAAAAAGAAGACTTTACATATCTGTCATTTCTACACATTCGATTCCTGTGTTCATAGTCATTGCGCAGGTATCAGAATCAGAAATATGGAAGACTCATGCCTCCATAGTAATGCTCAGTTACGAGTTTCAAAAACTATAGACTCGTTCGCTCGCTCTTACCAATTCACGTGGCACGTGAGATGACGCGAATGCGCCGCCTGAGTTTCATTCTCGACCGCGCCGCGGGCGGTCGTTGGAACTTTCAACGCACATAAATATCCTTTTATTAGAGACGTTCGTCACACACAGCGGCGCGGCGCGATTCTTTCACCCGGTATTGTCCCCGGAAATTAAAGGACGTTCCGCTAGGATTCCGCTTCGGGGCGGCCAATCATGGCCGTTTTTACCCCGGAAAAGTGCGGGATTTTTATTTTTATCGAACGCCGGTCGAAGTGCAAACGCCACCCGCCCTCCTCCCTCTTTCAACCCGTTCCACCCTGGCCCGATGTTCTTCATTTCTGAATCACCTATTTGCCGAACCGATTCGCCGCCGTTCTCGGTATCTCTCGGATTTATCTACGCGAACGGTCTTAATCCGCCTCTCAGTTCCAGACGCGTCGCGCGAGAATGCGAGGTGAATCATGTTCCGTACGAGGGAACGTTTAATCCCGCGAGAAGATTGGAAAAATTCTAGGAGCTGAGATGGGGTGAAAAAAGGACTAAAAAATTCCGCTTGAGTTCGCACGACCAAGACACACGCCGCCGAGAAGCTGGCTTAGGAATGACAAGCCTTAGATCGAGACCGATTAAAACGATCCGCACGATCCCGATCTCGCGCGGAGAGTTTAAAGTCGTTTCCGCACTCTAGACTCGTCCGAGGATACAAAACTTACGAGACTATCTTTCAATTTTTTTGCGACGGAGGTTTCTCCCTCGAGCAGTCACGGTGGACAGCTAGAGATTGGATATCTTGTCCGAAACGTTCGTTGAACCGCCGAGTAAAAATATGTAAAACGTAGAAATTATAAGAGTTTGTGTGTTGAAATAAATGTCTGTACGATTTAACAATAATGTTTCTTAACAAGAAATTTTTGTATTGATAGATATTATTACTGCTATTGAAATTTAACAATAAATTTTAATAATAATATCATTTCAATAATAATATCTATCTCTCATATATATATATCATACATCTTTCAAACAAAATTTTCTTTTCACGACAAAAGCAAAAGAGAAAATTATTTTATTTTTTGCAAACATTTTTCTTTCGATGTCTAAAATATATGTATATATATATATATATATATATATATACATATATATTTGAATTGAAAGCTCAATTTGTGTGGAAAGTGAAAAAGCCCAAGGAGTTTCGTCCTTGGAAATGTAAACAGATACTTTTTTCACATCTGCTTTACACAAATGCAACGTAAACAAACTTTATTTATTATATATATATTTTTCCTTATTTTATAATAGAAAAAGCACTAAAACTGTAAAACTTTAAAATCGCATATCTTGGAAACTATTGGTCAAAAATTTTTTTTACTATTTTTCCTGTGTTTCTTGTCAAAAATGCCTTCAGAAACTATCCTTCAAATAGGCGGCTGTAGTTATCGTAATTGTGCCGATATTTTGCTAAAAATTTAAAATTCATAAAGCATTTCTTTCAATTAAATGTATTAATATTTATATATTACATACTTTCATTATCAAGAAAAGTAGTGTTTGTAATAAGTAAAATATCAAAAAAATAAATCCAAAATCACATCATTAGAAAAACTGAATAATAAAAATAAAAATAAACGACAAAGGTAATATATTACCTCAAGTGATGTGCTTATCGTAAATAAAATTGGAAGCTTACCGCTAAGATATGATAGATTAATATGTCCAGAAGCAATGCATACACACACACACACATACATATGTGACATAACTATCCCATTGAAATTGTACGTTTGTAATTATTTCCGGTACACTATTCTTGCATATAGCATAATAAATGTCGGCAGTAATTCTCGATGTATTAATGGCCACTACAGTTGAGCTACAATCGGCATCGGCACTAAATTTCGTTCTGCGAAATCAAACTTGAGATAATCCAAACGATGATAATCAATTACACGAATCGCCGTCTTATCGACGACAATTTAATCGAGAAGCCAATAGTAAAACAAACATAATTTTTAATAAATATGAAATATTGATACACCATCTCCTAATATGAAAATTGAATAATACTCACGATATATAAAATAATCGATTACAATCGAAATTTTAAAAATAAAATACTTCGCGCGCGCGTTTCAAGTCTCTTAAAAAATTTTATTTTCAGATGTAATTTGATTTTGTTTTGCTTAAATTTTGTATAGAAGTACACCAAGATAACTCTCGTAAAGTTTGATGGAACCAATCTGGCGATGTCACTAGTAACAACGGCTCAGAGTGAATGAAAACAATTAAAAACACCATCATCCATCTCTCCAATTTCAATAGTGGGGAATGCAAATATGGGTACCGGCGATCACTGATCTATCGATCGCTAGCGACCGGCAGGAATGACACGCGTCGAGTGTCTCGCGCCCTCACGCCGTCCAATCGCGAGCATGCAATTAGTGATTAGGTATTATCCCGAATTAATTGAGTATACAGCGGTAAACCGGCAGTTACAATAATGGCCCTAACGCACGGTCGCAGCGAAGTGTCGACCGTGTATATCCGGCTACGCGTATAACCGATCGAAGATCGCTCGGTACAACGGCCGCAATAGCCCCCATGGTAATTCGGTTTGCCCGATGCACTTTACTTAGGGATGCGCGCGTACCAGTACCAGTACCGGATGTGCCCGGTCCGGCAATTTTCCCGTAATTACATCGGCCAAGATCAGAACTCGACTCTCATTACCACCGGCGATGCCGCGACGCGATGGCAACCGGAACACGCCCGTTTACGTTCGATTCTATTCGATTTGGTAGCAATACCAGTGACATTCTTTTTTTTTGAAATTAAGAATCTTAGCTATTCCTGCTTGTTTCGATTCTAGGATATCTAAATATGTCACGCAGAAATAGTAATTATTTTTCAAGGGATACAGAGATAATAATTTTTTTAAATATCTAAGAGGAGCACAATCGGCCAAGGATATATTAAAGATCGAAAAAAAAAACTAAAAATTTTATTTTTTTGGATTTATACGATTTAGTAATACAAGTAGATTACATAAATTTAGGGAAGAAAGAAAATGTATAAAATTCTCAAACTTTACAAATTTCGATCCTTGAATATCAATTTTCTCGAATTTCAGACTCATTACATTCTAATACCCCTTAAGATCCGTCGCCAGACTTCAAATTATAGTAGCTATTAAAGTAATTAGATTTTGCATATTTTTTTCTTTTTTAAATTTTAGAATTTTAATATTTAAAATTTTTTTTTAAATGTATTTTATAATGAGATAGATTATACTTAAATTTAGATTATTTAAATAATTAGATAATTTCAATTAATTTTTAATATAAAAATTATACATTTATATATATATATATATATTATACATTTATATATATATATATATATATATATATATATATATATATATACCTCTAAAACTATGCTTATGCTACCATCTTTCCCTACACGACCTCTTCCGATCTTACTTCTAAAACTATGCTTATGCTACAATAGAATAAACAGATAGCTTCTTTCCTATTTTTCGTATTTTTAAACTGAAACGTTTTCAACTTAAAAGTCACCTTCCATTATTCTAAAAAAATTATATGTGAGATTAGAATAAATTATATTGCATATATAAATAAATAATTGCTGTTGCAAATTCTGTAAATAGTCGCGTATGACACAGCTTTCGGCCACTTGATAATCCTGACTGTTTCGACAGCACTTGCGTCACGAGATATAAGCTGCCATAATAATATGAACGCTCTGTAGCAGTACATATGTTAGGTATGTATGTAGCATATTGTTACGTTGTACGTAGAGCAGATTTCGTAATGCGAAGTGGCGGTTTTCCGGACGGCGAAACTTCGCGAATTACAATCGCGAATTACTAATCCGAACTTGCGCGACAGAATGACGAAGTATACTTGCTTCTACCGGAAACACGTATTATTGGACTTTTAGACAAATGTGACATCTGACGAAGAATATGTTCCGAGATATATGTTTCTATATATTCTTTTTAAGGATGTTTTGGATGTACAATAATAGCAAAAAACTGTCAAAATTAAATTAAAAGAGCACGTTTCTTATGTTTAAAAAAATTAAACAAATAAATCTCGATAATGAAAAGAATTAAAGTATCACAAAATAATATGGATTTTTTTCTTTCCTAATTTATGGCAAAAACTTTTGATCTCTGAAATCAACTGCAAGAAACAATAAAAAACGAGTAATTTGCAGAAAGAGAAAGAGAGACAGATATTTTTCTACAATTTGTTGTAAATAACTTTTAAACGAATAAGTGAATCTAAATCAAGTTTTGCACAAATATTTATTAGAGTTTTCTTAATATAAGTAAAAATAAATATAATAAATATTTGTGCAATTTTTTCCTTGCCAAATTTGTTAATAAATGCTACAATAAGCGATTTTCCATAAGAATTAATAGTAACTTTAAACTTAAATAATTTCTAAATTACGAGAATTATGCTCAGGCTTTGCACAGATATTCAGATGAATTAGTAAAACAGTTTATGGAATTTTTATGCTTTTGTTAATATTTTAATATATAACACATACATCCTTAAAGATCTTAACTCTAGAAGAATAAGATAATATATGTTTTTTGTAAAATTTCTGAACTCATTCAAAAAAAAAAAAAAAAAAAAAAAAAACTGATGGATTCGAGAAATCAAAAAGATATAAAAAATAGTTTGCAAAAAAATATATACCTCAAGTGAAAATGAATTAGCTATTTTTTTTTAAACATCTCATCAACTTTATACTTAACATACTATGAAAAGAATTCATGGAATTATCTTTTTATTAAGTTGTCTCTTTATTAAAGATCACCATGAATCTCATTGTAAATTCTATCGCCACGAACATCGCCGTAGATTTTGCCGAAGTTTGTCGAGACGGAAAATTCTTGGAACGATTTCGGAGATAAAATTCTCGAGGTGGAACCTTTTAAGACACTTAAGTACATTCCCTTGTACGCCGCGCACGATCGAAAAATCACTCCGTTCAAAGACGAGCGAAAACGATGGCAGATTCCCGGCTTACAACCCTTATCGGCTCCATTCGAAACTTCGCAGCTAATTTATAAGTCGGTGCTATCGAACGGACTAAAGCCACGCCCTGCAACCAAGTGCAAGTATCATTCTTCGAGAAAAAAAAAAAAAAAAATAAATAAATAAATAAATAAAGAAAAAAGAAAACTATGGGCTCTTTACTTTAATACATGGTGATCAACGCGGACGTAAAATTTCACGCGAAACTTCTACTTGGCGGTGCGTAACTTGAGCCAGAATACGGCGAATACCTCGCCGAAAATTGCTTGAGAATAAAATTCGTCATGGATGAAAAAGCTTTTGACGTCAAGCTTTCGCAAGGATTCGGTGATTAACGAGCCGTGGCTCGTTTTGGGTCGCCCGCCAGGGTCCTCATCCTTCGGTTACCATCAAGTTTCGTTCGATTGTGTCATTATCGCCTCTCGCTCCGAATAACTGTTCGTCAGCGTAATTAATCTCGAAACTATAACGGAAGCGCGGCGAACACCCGACTACTGACAGCTTCGAGGACCGGCCAGAAGTCTCTTCCCTGGCAATTAGACAACGCCCGGGGGCTACAATCAATACAAGTTCTATCTCTTACGACAGAGAAAAAAGTGAGATAGAGAAAAGGACAGCGGATCCTTAGACGAAGGAAAAGATTGTGCTGCTCGGCCGATGGGCCGTTAATTCGGCTCGCTCTCACGATGGAGGTAAGAGGGAAATTTATTGCTCTCCTTACGAGGTGTCGTAAAATTCGGGGCTAATGAAAAAAGGACGAGCGGTGAAAATGGCGGGGGATGACCGCGGGACGTAAACCATAAAACGTGAGCGGGCGTAAACCCTAGGCCACAAGGAGTGCAATCAATTAACTGCCTCTTCTCGGTCGCACGCTTAAACGCGGATTATAAAGGCGGCCTCCGCGTAATCGTGATCCCGCGCTTTGCCAGGGAAATCCTTGATATCCTTCTTGTCTTTCCAGTCGATCAAAAGGGCATTCGATTCTAACTCGACAGGATCGTACAGTGAAGCTTTCAAAGGATCTATCGAGGATGTTTGAAGAGTTATTGTCGCGATAAAGATGTATAAAAGTATATCTAAAGGATATATCTGTAAAGCTGTCTATGTCTAATAGAAAATGTGCAAGTATAAGAAATTTAATTAGATATGAGTAACATTATTCACATGCAATTTTTACATTTAAAGTACATATTATTTGTTTTATAGAAGAAAATAGCCTTTTAATATAAAATATATTTTTATATTTATGAGAAATGAAGATAGAAGCGAGTATTTCCAAAATCAAATCGTGAAAAAAAAGAATCAATCAAAGGTCTTAAAATATACATTTTTTCTTTTATACATAAAAAAACTAACACTTTTAGAAATTTGTATTACACCTTATTATTCAGAATTATGAATATAGTCGTTGAAAGTTTAAAAATGACACGGATAGATATGACTGAAAACCATATAGATCTGAATTTATGATATTCCTGCAAGATTTCTATCCAGATTTATCGCGTCTAGTATCCATTTTCTGCTTCCAACGTTTTAAAGTCAAAAAATATGTAAGTTTAATCTTCACAGTTTATCAATAATAAAATAAATTGTATGATAAAATAATTCTGTTAAGTAAAAAAATGTAAAAATGCATTTTATAAGCACCTATATTATGTACTAAAAAATATAAAAACTAATTAATTAATTAAAATTCTTAAACATCAACAAAAACTTATAAATTACATAATTTAAAAGAAATTACAAGTTATTGAGATCACTGTATTAAACGCTTATCTTGGCGAGAAAAATGGAAGGCACGGAAAAAATGCGCGGAGCTTTTCAAATTTCAGGAGCGCGCACACGCACACAAAAAGCAGATTATGAGAGGCCAGCAAATACTTTAATGGGCCGAGCATATTTCCCCTTGTAATAAAACGGCGCGTTAGCAAGCCGAAGATGAATACTTCACGACATGCGCGTGCGTCTTCATAACTGAGCAAAGTGTTTTCCATTTGCATAGCAATTTAGTTTTTATTAAGTCTCATCACTTACATTAAATTATCCGAAAAAGATGAGATTTATTTGCACGAATAAAGATCCATAAAATTAGGTCAGACAATTCTCTACCACTTGTGTATATAAAAAAAAAAAATATTTCGTGTTCACACTATATACATACACACTGTCAGAGAAAATATATGTTTCTTTAATTTATTGTCAGATTAATTTCTATTTCTACTTTAATCAATATATCAATTGATATTCGTTGTTTTAGTAGAAATATAAAATATATGTAATGTTCATATTTTAAATTAATTTATCTCTCTACAAAAAATATTATACATTTCAAACATATATAGGCAATTAAAAAAATCGACGTCACATGTACATATGTTTGAGAAATGAAAATCTTTTTATTGATAATCTACGTAATCGTGTTATTATTATTTTATGCGCATTATTAATAGTTTCTGTATCATTTTTAAATAATATACATACATAATATTTTATAAACAAAGTTTTACGGAGATTACGGTTTTAGATGTTCCTTACAACGTGATAACTTATTCCGCGTTATGGCACTTCTCATAGAAACGATAAGATTCACTACTGCAGAAAGAGAATCGCAAATCGTAAAAGATGTGTTATATGTATAACTCAAGCATTGAGATACGAAGAACAAACTAATGCACGTACCTAGCTAGATGCAAGCATCTCTCGTCTCCGACCTTTTGTATAAATATTTGATCGGCACGAAAGGCACATCATTAAATATGCAGCATATGTACAGTATATGTTCAGAAATGTAATGCAAATACGCCATATAATACTGTTGTATATGTGTGTGTGTGTGTGTGTGTGTGTGTGTGTGTATTAATGCGCATATAATGTGTGCACTGTGTCGCATAATGTGCCGCGTAAGTGGGCTACAATCAGCTGTGCAAATTACGGGGCTTATTGCGCTTAAAAAAAAAAGTAACGAGCATGGTTGAGGTAACGCCCTTTTGCCCGTGCGCCAGATGCTAATTTATATAAGTCATTAAAATTTGGACGGTGTAAAGCGATAGTAATGTTCATTTATTCTCGAAAAGGAAATAAATTATAAGAGAGCAAAAGAAAAAGCGAAGTAAATAATTCTAAGAACTATAATTAAAAAAAAGCTTATTTTAATGTATAACCAAAAGTTGTACGATTAAATAATAACGTTGTGTGAGTATGTACATTTTATAAAACATATTGTAAAAATTATATAAATTAATATTTACGTGTCAAGTTGACTTGACGGTAATTTCATAAATAGAAGATTGCTACGTTATTAATATAATTTTAAATACTTTTAAGTAGCAAATAGGACCATCTTTTGAAACTTTACATAAATTAATTCAGATATTAAAATATATCAAAGTGTAAATATTTTTTGATTCACAGACAATTAAAAATAAAAAATTGTTTGTGGATTAAATTTTTAAAAATCAAAAAAAAAAGATTTTTTATTCAATTTGAAATAAATTTTATAAGAATTTTGAATCTTAGATATCATAACGTTGAATTTAATATTTCATAAAAAAAAAGAACTATAATATGCAAGCAAATAAATTTTAGATGTAAAAAGAAAAAAGTCAATTCAAAATTGATTCAAACACGATCTGTAAGTGAAATATTGAAAATTTTCTATATAAAAGAAAGTCATACACATTTGCACTATTTTGTAGGACACTCATACATGTTTATGCCTAAAAATAGTTACTTAAAAACTATCATCGTTGCAAATCCGATCATCTCGTATAAACCATCGCTGTCGTTATTGACGTCATTGCTTTCAGATTCCAGTGATGCGCATCGCACTCGTTGTAACAAACAATGTTTTCTATCGAACGAGTTCGATCGATCGCACCGACAATCCCCGGAGTTCGCCGAATATCATCGTGTATCGCCATGCACTACGATGCATCTCGTCATTTACCAGTCGTCATAGTCGGGTCGACGTCTCTATTTGCCCATGTACATGAAGAACGCACATGTTTACGAATGCACATGTCTGGTGCAACGTGAACACGAACGCGGAAAGGCATTCCGCAACCGTGAAAAACCAGCCGGCCAAAAACGCTCCCTTCGCGTTGGCCGCTTTTCGAGCTGACTATGCTTATCGACCCGCCGCGAATCGCAACATAAAATGTCGGAATTTACATCATCCGGGTGACAGTTGAGAATATGCTCTCACAACGATACGCCAAGCTTCTTCTCTTTGCTACTTTACGATCGGCTTTCACCGCTTGCAACGTTGTCGAGCGATTATGTAACAAGAGTTGCTTGTGTGCATGTATTCGTGAAGTTTCTAAGGGTGTTTATGTATACATGGTGGCCCCGAACGTTCCAGCCAGACTTTGAGATCTTATAGGAAATTTAATTCTGATCAAAAAATTTCTTATAAAAATGATTCCTCGAAAAATGCTTTCATAAGAAGGTATCGCTCAAAAACCTTCGAAATTGTGATTCAGGGTCACCCTATATAGTACAGGATTTTGTATAATTTGTATGATAAGCTTCAGAAACGTATTTTTCACTGAATTAAAAAAAAAAAATTTTTATCGTATAAAAACAAAAGAAATAATTTTATTTAGTCTTTTCAATATTTAATTATTAAACATGCCTAATTATTGAATACGTTGATCATATAAAGTTTTATTAATAAATTTGTCATATATAAATATGTAGAATTTATGTATAAATATTATTATTTTATTAATATAAATTTATTATGTTATTAGTACTATTCTGGTGTAATAAATAATACCGTCATTTTTACATATAATAATATCATTATACTCATTGTATAATGATACAATCTATAATCTAATAAATGTTATTTAAAGGCTTCTAACAAAATAATTATTTAACTGATATTTAAACTGTAATGTAATGTTTCCGCAATATCGCAATATATAATTATATTTTAATTGATTTTTTTTTGCTAAAACATTGCAAGAGTGCAACAATAAAAAGAAATATTGTATATATATATATATATATATATATATATACAATATTTCCTCAATATGCTGAATATAAATTACGGTAAATAATTGTAAAAAAGATTCACGCGTAAATTTTTATACATTTGATTTAATAACATTCATAAAAAATAATTGTACTCCATATTCTTGTAAGAAATAAAGTCCAAAAGTTATATTCATTTCGTTGGCAATAAGGAAGTGCCAGGAACTTTGCTAAACTTTGAACCTTAACCAAATATATGTATATATGTATGTATGTGTATATTCAACATTACGGTAAGTAGAGTCAACTTAGTCTTTGCGAATGTTAGTTCATTTAATTTAGTTCTGTTAGTTCATTTAATTTACTTTCTATTAGCGGTATAACAGTTACTCGTACAAGCTTGCTCTGTTACAGAAGAAGTTTCCGCAGGCCGTTATTAAGCTTCCATGATAACGAAAAAAAATTGAGACAACCGTGACAAATGTGAATAATTTCAAATTAGTCAAATGTTTACATTTGTTTACAATATAAAATACTGCGAAATCTGTGTACATCGCACATTTCATTTTAAATCTTACTTATAGTATAAATAAATGCTATTTTATTATAATTTTTTTCGTCACTTTTAAATTAAATTTTTTGTTTTTAAAATTCTTTTATTATAAATGTATTTCTTCTCGCTTGTAATAAGACTTAAAATATACTCACAAAAAATATATGTATTTTTGTCAGGTCACTCTGTATACAGGGTATCGGGTGGCCCTGAACGTTTCAGCCAGACTTTGAGATCTTATAGGAAATTTGATTCTGAATAAAAAATTTTGTATAAACATGGGTCGAAAAATGCTTTCTTAAGAAGTTATCGCTCAAAAACTTCTGGAATCGTGATTGTTTTACGCATTTTTCCAAATATCATAGAAAATGTGCGTCTTTAAACAAAAAGTACTGAAAACAAAAGTTGTAGAAAATTAAACTATCTATTAAATGAGATTAAAATAATTGTAGTACGTTCTAGATTTTGAGATAAGCAGTTTTAAATGTACAAAAAAATATTTTTTTTTTTTTGCTGTCGACATAGCTTTTTAAAGATGCTCTCCATTTAAAAAATATTCTACAGTGCTATTTTAATTTAAAAAGAAGAATTAGTTTATTTTTATGAAAGAAAAAGATGTTTGTTTTTTTTTATTTTTATTGATTTTTCTCCAAGAAATTTATTAAGTTTCATCTTCTTTTTATTTCATTTCTCAAAACTTATGGAACGTACTACAATCATTTTGATCTCATTTAAAAATTTAATTCTCTACAACTTTTGTTTCGGTACTTTTTATTAAAAAACGCATATTCTCCCTGATATTTGTAAAAACGTATAAAATAATCGTGATTTCAGAGGTTTTTAGGTGCTAACTATTTAAGGAAGCACTTTTCGAACCATATTTGTAGGAAATTTTTTGTTCAGAATTAAATTTCCTATAAGATCTCAAAATCTGGCTGGAACGTTCGGGGCCACCCTGTATATTTATCTTATAATATGGGATAGTTACTGAATAAAGTAATCACACAAAATGTAAAAATCTAAGAGTTTTCTTCTTAAGTCTACATCTAATATTAAGAAAATATTAAGAAAAGACTACAAATGCTGTGTATCAATTGATAACTTGTGTATCAATTGACTTTTCTCTTTTCACTTGACTCTTCAATTTATTCTTTATTATTCCGGTGCAGTTTAAATCAGTCGATTTGGCTATTATGTGACTTTATTTTTCTGCGCTCCGTGCAGCTTCATTTGGAGATTACTTATCGCGTTTGCAATTATCGTGAGAGCACGGCAAGTCAGCTATATCGAAAAGTGCCTTGGTAGCAGCGAAATTCCGAATGTTCCATAGGAGTAACAAATCGCGCGCGAATTGGAAAATTAATGGCGTCTCTCGTAAAAGCGGCACGCAGAATTTCGACTAAAACGCGCCGTTCCGTTTCCAAAGTTTCTTACCGCAAACATGACAGCTTGAATCCGGCATACTCGGTCTGAGGCTCCCGGAGTTCGACACGCCTTGCAACTTAACGTGTGTCTCCCCCGCGAGGAGGATGCTTTCCCGCACGAACTCGCGATAGATGCAATTTAATCCTCTTAATCCGTGAGTGGTAACGCCGCAGATATCACGTGTTACCTTAAATAAAAGGTAGCTGATACATTAAATATTTCTAATATTAAAATTGTGGAAGTAACATCCCCTTTAAGATTCTTTTTTTTTTTTTTTTTTTAAATACAGTCAACGTGAGCTTCGCTTTTATACTTATCAGTTAAAGTAAAAAACAAAGAGAGAATATAAAAAAAAAATACAGTAAGAAAAATGTAGCGCTATGTATCAATCTCGCACGCGTTCTTCCAGATAGCTTCTGAATAGCATGGATCGGTTGTTGAACGGCCGGAAAATTGGGTCATCGATCTTCCGTCCTCGTAAATACGCGATAAGTTCGGCCGCGTCTCTACTCGATGCGGATATTCGCCGCGGCCGAAGCCGCGGCTCGCTCGGTTAACCCGTGAAGATGAAGTTAGCGAGCTTCGCATAGTTGCTGCTTTGTTTCATGCACTGGCATCGGGCCAACGGACCGCGCGTTCGCTATTATATCTATACCCCCGGCACGGCCGCGGCTAGGTACCCGCGCGACACCTGAGCCATTTATAACGACGCCTTTCCTAAACCGCGGATGTTTTGTTACGTTATCCGTCGCTAATTGGCGACCTCGAATGAAATAACATAGATAACGGAAGAACGGATGATAGAGCAGATAGTGCTCGCGTTGCATCACAAGCGAAAGGACCAGAATAATCTGAAATGGAATAAATTAGAATAATTATATCGATAAAGTGAACTGTTGATTGAGAAATATGTCGATTATTTATTTTTAATACTATATCTGCGTAAGAAAGGAAAGAAAAATATTGCATCTTTTAAATCATTATATTTAAAGATTTATTTATATGTATATGTACATTTATATTTATATATAATAATTTTTATATTAATATATAATAATTTTTTAAGCACAAAACAGGATGCAAAATATACATCTGATTTCTAAAAGATGACATAGGAGATAATAAAATATACATAATCAAAAATAATTGCGTAATTGAGATTTTGCAATTAATTCCGGGATTCATAAAAAAATATCTTTTAAAGATAGATAGAAGTGTCTGCTTATCTCCATAAAATATTAGAAAAGCTGACGGTACATTCCAACAGCAATTAATTATATCGTTAACCATTTGGAATGGTAAATAGAAATAATTACATTTCACACACAGCCCTCGATATTATTTGCATTAATATATTAAATTAGTTAAGTATCAAAATATGATATAATTTCTTGATAAACCATCTGATGAAATATACACTGTTGACCATTAAAATTGCCACACTATATAAATAAATATGTACATATAGAATCGAGAGAGAAATTTTAATGGCCAGCAGTGCATATTAGTGTATAAAATTAATTATTGTAATAAATTTATTATTTAATTAAATTATAAAAAACTTTGATAAGTATTTAATGATTAAAGACTTTAATTTTGTTACATTACCAAATGCAAAGTGATGATTATTCTTTAATTCTAAGTAGTTCCTATTTATATGTTTTATCAATAATAATAGTTTCCATTACATTCTTACAGTCAACGGAAAAAAAAATTCATTTCAACTTTTATAGTCATTTTCATATAAAACATTTTGTAAATTACACGCATACATTTTGATCGATAACATTACAGACTGCTTTTTATATTTATTGGTTTTAGAAATTAAAAAAATTAGAATTAAAAAAAAAATATATGAGAATTAAAATACAAAAATATTTATAACTATTTGTTTCTCTCTCCCTCTCTTTCTCTCGCGCAATAATTTTTAATATTTGATATGAACATTTTTATATCTTATTTTATCATAATAATATCTACGGAAGGCAATCTTTTCCAAAAAGAAACAATTAAGTTATTTAAACCAAATTTAATAAAATTATTTAAACCAAAAAAAAATAAGATGATGTTAAGAAACTGGAAGGAGGAAGAAGAATGGAAAGAGAGAGAGAGAGAGAGAGAAATTTGGAAAGAGAATTTTAACACTTTTTTTATTTTTTTTTTTGGTTTCCTCTGTCGTACCGGAGATAGACACATATCGGCTCCGTCATCGATCATGATTGAATGCTCCAGGGAAGAATCAAGCTGTCCATTCGATGCGCTACGCGAATATAACAATGTATAAACCTACTGCTGAGAAGTGACACGCACAACAGTACCCGCGAGCGAGACACTGAACAGTGAAATATCAATAATCAACGATATTCTGATATCGCAATTATACTCCACTATATTATCACGAATATTACGATCACTCAGTCACGATATTATTTCAACACTCGCTCCTTAACATCTAACTCTAGTATTCGAAAAAGATGTGTATATATCGTGCATATGTACATTTATTGTTATTGTTTTTCCTTCTTTCGCCGATACAAAATATCGTATACATATTATGTGAATAACAATGATAATATTTTGATTTAGTTTTTATTCAAATATAACTCAAAACGTGTAATTGTCAAAATAAAGTAAACATTTCAGGAGCCTCTCTCTCTCTCTCTCATATCATATAAAAGAAAATTATATAATGCTTTAGTTTTACAAAATATTTTAATTTGTTGTTATAGAATTAGGGAGCACTATCTTTAAAAATTATGTCTTTTTAATTATTATCAGATATTTTTATAATTATCATCACTAACATGTTGTTTCAATTATATAATATTTATTAAATTTATTTTTATAAAAAATAATATTTATTACATTTATTAAATTTTATAATATTTATTAAATTTATTTATGTAAAAAAATTGTTAATCGTATAATCTATCGTATACATATATCTGTAATTATCGCTAATTATATAAAGCTCAATTGTTATCGCCTCCATCTTTTCTGCCATTCTTAGTTCATTAATTTTCCTTCGTTTAATTTTGTGTACCTTTCTTCTCCTTCTCCCTCGCGTTCCTTCTTCTTTTACCTAATTTATCCTTACAAACTCGATTCAACGCACAATAACCCGAATAACTTTTTAATTGGTTCTTTCAAAATATCGTTCGAACAAAGCGGTAGTCAGCTGGACTTTCTTACGATTAAATTTGCTCGCTGCTGATCATCATAGAAATAAATGATCCCAGATTGGCAGGGATACAAAGGAAATGTCTAAAATTCCTACACGTGTACACGTGTACACTTTTAGTACTTTTGTCCTTCTTGAAAACAAACGTAATTAGAGCGAACTTAATTCCCTCATAGTTAAACGTCATTCTCAAATCAACAAAAAAAAAGTGTCTTAATTTAATTTCTTTTGCGCGAAAGTTTGTTTAAATTATTCAATTCTTATCTGTATTACAAAATTTTGCAATTACATAACAAATATGTGTATGGATTTTATTTTTATATACAATGTAAAATAAAAAATATAAAAATTTAAGGAATAATATTAATTCTTCCATAATTACACGAATGTGATAAGAAAAATAAAGTTATAAGGAAAATAGGCATAAAATCATAGGGATTAATTCCGATAATATACACTTAAAAGTTAACTGGTGTATAACTTGTATAATGTATGATTATACTTAATATTAATGCATTTAACATTACCGGAGGGCGCGAGTAGGTATATCAAATATAATTTAGATAGAGGATATATAGTAAAGTTATACAATGGCTTATATAATGGCGCACCATGTAAGGTATAAGTTTAATAATCTAATATTAGTGATGATGTTAATAATATTCGTGCTCTTTTTGATAAATAATATAAATTTTGTATTAAAATTGTTTTCCGTACGCGTTAACATATCTTTGCAAAATGTATTCCTTTTGTTTCAAAGATCTGCAGCATTCATTAAATTTATATAATTAAATGCAATAATTATGCAATCTATTTGTAATTTGATCATTAAATTTTGATTTAAAAATTAAATTGAATAAATAATTAAATAAAATTCTTAAACTTACTTTTGATCCTTATTAGATCATTTATTTATCTTAAGAAACAGTAAAATATATTAAAAATTTTTTTAAAATTATAAGATCGGCATAACTGTAATATATAAAATATAACGTTAGATATATTAATAATTTATTGATAGAAAGATAATAGATTGCAAAAACAGATATAAAATTAATACAAATCAAAAATCAATAAATTTATAAATTAAAGATCTTCCAATCTCTAGCATATTTTCTATTCCCATAGGATAATCGTAATTTTCACTGCAATCTAAAGCAAATAAAATAATTTTCACTCTAATTTAAAATAAATTGTCCGAAATATGAAATAGCAAGTAGAAACTATTGTGTTACACATAACAAATTTTTATTAAAGAATAGTTGCTATAAAAATAAGTCAAAAAAAAGGAAAAATTTATAATTAAAAGATATGATAATTATACAGGGTGTCCTAGATCAATCGTATACCCCTTTTTTCAAATATTAAACATTTTAGAGAAAAACGTATTGAACAAAAATTATAAGATTTTGAGGGGAACATAAGATGATGTCATTGATTTGATCTTGGATGGCATCGTTAAGGTCAAGTCAAGACCTTTAATTTCTTAAATAGAATTCCCTTTTTTATTGCATATTCTTATAGCTTATGTCGAGAGCTTTCCAAAACACTATAATAAAGTATTTTTTATTAAGAATTTTTTAAGTTATTTTGTATAAAATATCTCGAAAAGTATTTAGTGTTCGATAATTGTATCGTAATAATTTTGTGTACAGAGTGGTCTAGGACATCCTGTATATATAGGATATTTTACACAAAAAATCAAACATCGACTATCATATCTTTTAAAAAAATTATCATAAAAATTGTTTATAAAAATTGATAGCAAAATGCTACCTTCCTAGCCGTTCCGAAATACAGATGTACATTTTCCGTTTACAAAAGATGCAACTGCGGCAAAAATGTCAATATTTCTCGATGCAGTAACCGTATAAAACACCAGCAGTGCTATTCGCACGATACTTCGAGCTAATTCGCTATGACATGCGCTATGATCCTTCTGTGAATTACTCAGTCAATTCAAATGCGCGTTTCAGTAGAACGAATTGTCGTCATTCTTTACTTTGCAGCATCGTGAAATATTACCACGCGATGCAAGTGCTATCTTACTACAAAATTTTCGCACATATCTTGACATTTACCTCGAAAATTTTTAAAGTTGATTAAAAAAATCATGCGGAAATCTTTACGAGCTGTTGAAGTCGTTAAATCACAAAGAACTTTTTATTTAAATTTAATAATTTATTTAATTCATTTAAATTTAATAATTTAACAATTTATTGTTCAAACTAAAAATTTAAACTTCAAATTATATAATTCTTTAGACTAGAAAGAAACATTTTTTATATACAATATAAAAAATAGAATTCTATAATAAGAAATATTAAATAATTACAAATACAAAATAAAATATCTGACTCATATAAAATCGTTTATTAATTAAACTTAATATTAAAAATTGAAAAATTTTTGTAATTTAAATAAACAGTAAAATTTCTTTTGCAATTAATTTTAATTAAATTTTGTTTTTATATATCTTTTATTTTCCTTGTTAGAATTTAATTGTCAAAGAGGAATAATCAAGTATAGAAATTAAAGAACTGTGTCAAATACCAATCCATTATCTAATTAAAAAAAAAAAAAAAACAAAAAAACAAACAAATTCTAACGCATGAAAAAATATTATCAAAATTCTATAAAATCTTATTCAGCAAGATATGAATGATATCTTAATCATTAATTCTTTTTCTACAAGATATAGAGGAAACTTGAAATAGGAATTAGATGAAATAGTCTACCAAGAGATACAGACGGTGTCCTTAAGAAATAATCGAATACAATGTCGGAAGTTACCGTATCACTTCGAGGCTGAACCTATCTGTTGAAGACCGAATCATTAAGATTTTCGTGGGAAGCTTTAGTCCCGAGAATAGGATCAACTCGTGAGCTAAGTAATTCTTGGGACGATCGACGGTGAACCAGCTATTGGATCCTCTTGTCAAGCCACTGTAGGATCCATCGAGGATCATGTGCGTCATGTGAACCTCGCATGATGCACATGTTACATCGATCAATTTCAGGAACTGATACCAAATTAGGAGATTAAGGAGATTATCGACGCAAATATATTCTCGTTTATTCCAGTGTATTTAGAATATAATTGTATTTAAAGCAAATCTCGCACATTATATTCTTGAATCATCATTTTTATTGTAGGTCACTATTCATAGTTTGGTTCTATCATAATTTTGTAAAAAAAAAAAAAATAAATAAAAAATTGGATACGTATATACTAAATTATTACTGAATATGTTGATTAATGCAAGACACTCGATATTTTTCCACGCAAAAAATTTATCGAAACCATAATGTCATGATGAAAAGCGAATCATCGCGACATGTGTTCAAGATATTATGATTGACAAATAAGATCGAGCAGCGGAGAGGAGATGAAGAGAAACGGAGCGTGATATTCTCGCGGGAGAAAAAGAAGATTGAGCAAACAAAAGATAGACGGTAAACTTTGCCCGAGAAAAGTCGTCGGGGCATACCCAGGTTTGCAAAGTCGAAGAGCCGAAGCATCGGAATTGAACCGTACAAATGTCGAATGAGTGAGCAGCGGATTCCGAAAGCGGTCATGGAATGTGTCGCGATAAATTAGCCCACGTCACGCGATCCGAAGTTTCCGGAGTTTTCGTCAAAGTGCGAAAAACGCTCCATCAAAAAGCGCGTCACGCGAAGGATATCAGGAGCAAAAAATCTGAAAAATATAAGTGTAAAATTCGTATTCTTCAATTGAATAGAAAAGAATAATACATATAATACACACAATATATAATAAAAATTATTCAATGTTTTTATCCGTTTGAAAAATTTATGAGTGTTATACTTTTTTATATCAAAAGCTTCCTATATTTTTGAAATTGAAAAGAAAGAAAAAAAAAGAAACGCGCGGACAATCATCGCAAAACAATGACAAATTAAAAAAAAAAACAATTTTTAATAATTAAATAAAGTATTTATATTATATACTATCATTTTTATATATTAAACTTAATTAATTTTAATAAAATTACTATATATGCTTTTGACGTATTTAAAAATTGTCATTCTTAATGATCTTAATCACAGAACATTTATGACAACGGGTTAATGTGTAAAAATGTTAAAAATAAATTAAAATAAACAATTCTTTTTAAAGATATCGCTGTTTTCTTTAATCTATTTGATTTTATTATTTTTAAAAAATTATATAAAAAAAAATAATGCGTTTAAAAAACATTGATGCTTTTTAAAATTAAGCTTTGTTCTACGAAAATACACGTTTTACTCATGTTTAATATTGAGCCTTTGAGAACAGATTCAACTATAATAATTTGGAAATGTATAATTTTCACATCTTTTTTTCTTTACGCCCTTTTTCTTATTTTAAGAGCATTTTAAGAGCTATACACATCCACGAGGATAGAATCTACAAAAGATTTAGGGGATAGTTTAGCCATTAAGGCCGTTAATACCCCAACATTAATCTCGTCTTGCGGCCTCCAAAGTACAGTGAGGATTTCATTATAGCCTCGAGTGGCCTAAAATTCTGATCAGTGCACAACGTTTTGTATTGATTAATCTGCAATAAACGTTAATCTTTACCGAATGGAAACAAATCAATAAAACAATCATGAGTATATCATGATGCTGTGCAAACTACATATATATATATGTATATAAACATTTTAAAAAATATTTTCTAATAATCCCAAAATACTCTATATTTAAAAAGAATATAAAAACGTACAACTGATATGAGATTTTTGCGTCAAAAGATAAAAATTTATCAGATTAAATGACAAACGGTAAATGAGTATAAATGACAAACGGTAGCGATCGATCGTTCTTTGCGTCATATCCGTGCACGAACGTGGAAGTCATTCTAGTGGAACTGCAGATTGCAGATAGCTCTGAGAGCGCTATGATATTTAAACATCGTATATCTGTGCCATCAATATGCCGGTATTAAACTTTGAAGATAAGCGGCACGACGTACCGACGACTATTTCGAGTGCGGACACTCTAGCTACTATATCCGCTGGATAGCGGCTACGAGATACTTCCAACAAGTAGATAGCCCTTGGCAAAATATTTGCGACGTGCAGGTAAAACTGAGAAAATTCCAGATAATCTGAAGCAAATATTTTTTAACAGACTTGCCATCGACGATTTTTTCATACGACGAACGAAACGAAAGAATGGGAATCTTTCGCAAGAGATCTTCTTTACAAAATAAACAAAATGTTTAACATTTGTCTTTTCTGTCAATAAAGTTATAAATAAAATGCAAAATGATATGGAAAAATGAAACATTAAGACGCAAATATATATTTATGTGAAATACATATACGACATGTTTAATATTAAAGAAATTATTTGAATATATTTTATATTTATGAAAAAGATTTTCTCGAGATTAAAGATATCGTCTTTCTAAAAAATTATAAAAATAAAATTGTATGTATCTACTTTATGTATCTCTCTGTCTCTCTTTCTCCGATACATTACATTTTTAAATATATTTTTTAATACATATTTTCTCTATTTAATATTATCAAAGATTTGAAAAAAATTACGTAAACATTTATAGTATAAAATTATTATTATCGAATAATATGAACTAAATTTTTTCCCAACTGCACGTATATATTGCAAAATATATTACAAAATAAAATAGAATAAAAAAATGTTAAAAAGAAATAAAGTTATCTTTAATTATCCAATGTAAAATTTTAAAACAAAAATATTTTTTTACCCATAACAAAGATTTTATGAAGATAAAATAAATTAAGTATATCTGACAAAAGAATAATTGAAAGTCTCGCTGCAGGAGTCAAAATGAAGATCTATCTCACTCAGTCACCCGACAATATCATTTATCTCAATCATGAAAAGATTAACGAATGCGAAACGATATTTACAAAACTATATTTCTAAATGTTAACAGATCAGTAACAAATATAGCATTTTTATTTTAGTTATCATATACATGTATATTAAACTTGTATTAATATATTAAAATATATATAACATATAAGTACATATGTATAATGATGTATTTATCACACAAAAAATATTTTATTGAGATTTTAATTTTATTTTAAATTTCTTTAAAAGCATATAAATATATAAAAACAGTTATAAATCTTTTATCCTAAATTAAAAAATTTATTCAATAAAATTAAGCATAAAAATAAAAAGGATATATATATAAATAGATTAAACTTTTTTATGAGAAATAAAATCGTACAATTAATCTAATAATATTTACAATACTATATTTTTGAATTCATATCAATTTTCTTTCTCCAAAATAAAAATTCTCTTATAAACAAATATAAATATATATTATATCATGTAGAAACACCAAAGAGAGTTCATATCTTTTAACAAATTAATTATTGAAATTATTTTGTAAAGTTTTAAATTATTATTTTTAAAACATAGGATAATTGGTATCATTAAGATCGAATTATAATCGTGATTATTATCCAGAACCGGACATCAGTAATACATCAAAGCGAAGGGAAGGAAGAGACAAAGCCGGCATAGTGTCTATTCTGTACCTATGTCGGGTATTATGTCGATCCTCGACAGGAATGAGTGATTTATGCGGATGATGTAATCGCGACAGAGTACGTCAATAGAAATGATTCCACCACGTCTATCGGCGATTAGACTGTTTGATCCTAAGTCATCTATGAAGATCCATTGGTGAAGCATGATTGGAACACAAGTCAAAGTGACGCGATAGCGTATTGCCGTAACGCTAAAGATTAATGACTTCCTCAGACTTGATGGATGTAATGAACTTGCTTGAATGAAAACGTGACAGACTTTGGAAGATTTATTTGCAATATTACCTTATATAATTATAATTAATTGTTCGTTTTATATTAAAGATTTCACTTTTTATCAGAATTCTGAATATTTTTGCTCTTAATAAGTTTGATATTTTTTGTTTAAGATGAGAATATCAAGGATAAAATGTTTTATTTTGTCTTTGAAAAATATTTTATTTTGTAAAAAAAAGCAAAAAAAAATTTTAATATTTATTACAAATACAAGCTATTAAATACTAATCAAGATTAGCAATAATAACAGCAATAAGTTTTATATAAAACTTTTGTAAAATTCTTAATTAGACCTTTTATAATTTTTAATTAACTCTTAAAATATTTTTATAAAAAATAAAAACTATATTTTATGAGTAAAGTCAACGAAAAATTAACAAGCGTTTTTTTTTTATATAACTTTTACAAATACATACATAAAAAATTATGATTAATAAACAACTATTATAAAACTGATTTCGTAGCTAAACAATTAAATCCATATCTATAACTTGTAATATGAAAAAAACTAAAGAGCAATAGACTTTCTAAAAACTAATATCCTTCAATCCAAAAATATATGCTTCATCTTATGTTAAACCGAAGATTCGAAGGGATCAACATTAAATGTTAAATCATGCGTCGCCGGTCAATTTGGAAGCTGCTTCGCGCTGCTGTGTCTCTTGAATGTTTCACTTTTGGCTTCTCTAATCTAAAAGCCCGTAAATACATGGCACGGCACAATCCATTAAGACTCTTCCACAATCGCCGCGAGCGAGCTTTCGAAACCTTCGCCAAACTTTCGTCGCCGTCTGCTTCTATCTGAGTGCGGACCGAGATATCCCGAGGAAAGGTACTGACGCTCGAAGGAAAATCTTGCGAAGAGCCGCAAGATATTTCCATCTCCTTGCACCGACATCCATCTTTTTTCGTCGAACTCATCTCCCATTTACATGACTACCCTCGTTCTAACGCTCACTGGTTCTCAGAAAGATTACTAACGCACAGTGCATTTCCAATTTTTTTCGCCGAAAAAAAAATTTTTTTTTTTATATTTTTTACAT
Organism: Cataglyphis albicans; assembly: GCA_038406275.1. NCBI lineage: Eukaryota > Metazoa > Arthropoda > Insecta > Hymenoptera > Formicidae > Cataglyphis > Cataglyphis albicans. The sequence goes on from JBCAUJ010000001.1 coordinate 14,888,681, forward strand.
ATATTTTTTTTCCGACATAAGATATTATTTGCATAAATGTTGAAAGTAATAGAATGAGGCTTTTTTATATAATATTTTTTTTTTTATTAAAATATACAAGATATAGAAATAATTTTTTTTTCTAATTATAATTAATCAAAATTTTAAATTATATTATTTTATTTTTATTAATGAAATTAAAAATAGATATATTTTTATTAATTTCATTAATAAAAATAATATTTTTTTTTTTGGTATTAAAATACATAAGATATGGAAATAATCTTTCTTTTCTAATTATAATTGATCAAAATTTTAACTTATATTATTTCATTTTTATTAATGAAATTAATCTTGTTAAAAAATAAAATAATCGTGGGATATCATATGTGTAACACACCAATATTACCTCTCAATGATTAAAATTGAATAAAAAAAAGGAAAAATCTGCAAGAAAAAATAATAAATCAAAGGAATTAAATCTGTATATCTCATTCCACTATTAAAATTTTTATGTGAATCAAAAATTTTTAACACTTTTTATGAGAATATCTCGATGGAGAATTAATGATCTTTGTGTATATATGTATGTAACATAAGAGAAACGCACATTCGAAATATTATACGCAGCTGGTCATTCAATATTTTGATGGGCAACAAGTGTAAAGCCAACTTTCATGATGTATGTCTCAATAGCTTATTCAGGAGTGGCTTGCATGAGCCACGAACATTTTCCGCTATTTACTTATCAACGGAAGCTCTAGTTTATATCTGGACCGTGCCGTGCCATAAACGCGCGTTAAAACCGAGCGTCAAAACGCAAACGCGAAACATTAAACACGACGACTCATCGACACGGCTCATCAAACTACGAGTCGTTGACAGACACTGTCGAAACGCTCGTATTGTGCGAATCGAAAGCGCACGCGTGTTTACATGCGTGTTCGGTCGGAATCCGATAAATTCCGAAAGTGCGAAAAGGACAGAAGAAGATTTGCTCGCTGACAGTATCGAGAGAGCGCGCGAACTAGCGGGTAAAACGCGTCAAAGATTCGGAAGCGAGATGCGTTCACTCGACGTAGAGCCACGGGAATCAATATTCCGGGTTTTAAAGTCATCCGATATACTCGCCCCTTCTTCCCCACCCTGCTCGTTTCCTCCATTCTGGATTTACGCCATTGTAAATTCGTCCCTCTTTAACCGAACTCGATGGCACGATGTCCCCGATAAAATTCGATTATAACTCACGAGCCAAATGGTGCAAATGCAACATGCTGAGCTTTATGAAAAGTGTTATGTCTTGAAAAGAAGCAAATTTAACTTAATGTTCTCTTTTATCTATTGCGTATATGAAAACGATGGTATTTTATTTTGCCAATTATTAAATGCAAAGCTAATGTTTTTGGATTTTTATGTGAGGCTAATTAAATTTTTATTTTCATTTTTTAATTTATTTTTATTATATTTATTTATATTATATTTATTATACTTATTTATATTATTATATTTATTATTATATTTATTTTTATTAATGTTAACAAATTTAAACTGCACAACCCTGTGTAAAATAAATAAATATAAATAAAATAAAATAAATTATTCTTTTTCTAATATCCAATTTGAAGTACCATTTTTCCTCTCTTTCTTTTTAACATGTAAAAATATTCCGCTCCCTTTGAAAGATTACTGCAAATGTGTGTTGTTTTCCGCATTCTCAGCATCATGATCAGAAAAACTTACCCAGCTTATTTTTAGAAACCACAAAGAACCGTTTCATTTTCCGACAGTTTCTTCTGTTAGTTTCTTTTTTCGAGGATAAGTGAGCAAAGTTTCTCTTGCTAGCAAATCGGTCTTAACCCTTTAAGCCACCACGACTATAGTGAAACCAAATATACCGCTCTTCCTTTCTCCTTCTTTTTTTTTTTTACGTCGATTCTAACGTTTACCGCGTCGGAAATTTCAACGCCGGTAATGCCAGTAGCATCGTACTTATACTAACACAAACTTAAAATTAACCTGGAGTCTGTTCCGCTGAGAATCAAGAAAAAAAGAAAAAAAAAACCCGTTTCACTTCCGCTTTGTAGATCATCTATTTTGTAAATCTCGCGAGACTGCAATTGAAAAAACAGATATTTTCCGGAAGGAAAGTTCTTACAGCGAATGTGCGAGATCGACCGCGCGTGATGGAGGAACATTGTGCGCGTTGCGAATTAAGTGATTTGCTGCAGTTTTATTTCGTTAGTACGTCCTTGCAAGAAGATTGGATAACCTCGTCACGTTACATTAGGACTCTTTGAGAAGTGCAAAGGATCGCCCGCGGGAAATAAAGAACGCCGGAAGCAAGATAAAAAGGACGTGCCGATAAAACATAAGTTCGGCTAGAAGAAGCCCTAAAGTAATAGTAAACTTCAAAATAAACTTTCCGATAGTTGAAAAAGGCGAGTATATAAGTTGGGTCATCATGACGTTGATACATCCATAAATATGGCCAGTTAATTAATCATGAAAATTACACATATCTTTGTAATTGTAATATTATATTGTATATGTGTCGAGTACAGTTTTGAAGTAATGTGGAAACTTTATTCAAGAATCGTATCAAATTATGAGATAAATAAAATTTAAATAATGTATAAATAGAAACTGAGATAATATTTCATGTGGAAGTCTCATAATTCAAGATTTACGTCATGTTCAAAATATAAACAGTTTTTATAATAAATAAATATGAATTATAAATAATTCAAATATATTAGAAAAACATACTTAAATTAATTACAACAAAATATTGCGAATACGCAGTCATCCATTATATTCTTTGACAATTAGCTAAATTGTTTAGTAATGCAGTGTCTTAAATAGTGCCGTTAATAACGGCAATTTGCGCAGTATATCGCAGTTAGAGTCGAAAGTATCTGGCAGGACGTGCAGGCACATTGCTCGTTTCCTTCCTGTAACCTGATTACCTCTGGAATGGATGCTGCAATCGGGAGAGGAAACGCCGTCGATTGTGTGTAAATATATACAACCGTGTCTGCGTCTATATGCATGTTCCATACAGAGGTAGGTAGGTACTTCCGGATACCTACAAGTCAAATCGCCAGAATACTCAAGGGAGCGCTAACGTTTACGAGGCAATCGCTTTTAACATATCCTTCGTACCCACGTTGAAACCCACATCGTCCGGTCGTATGACGGATCGTAAGTAGGCGAAATTAATCAGCTGATTGCTGACAGCGTCGTATCGATGCGACGCTGGGATTTCAATGATTTCACGAATTCTTAGTTTCTCGGATTCTTTTTCCAAATCATAGACTTATGACTCCATAAATCCTTAGTTCCGCAAATCCTTCGCTTCTTAAATCCTCGTTTTCGGAGATTTTTAGCTTCACAGATTCTTGAGCGCGCAGATTTTTAGATCCATAGCTCTTTGATGCCACTCTGGTTCTAAAAATGCTTGATTTTATGGACCATTTACGACGGTGATTTCCGTGTCCGGAAATTCTTGATTTCATAGAACTGTGGTTAATATATTCCTTGATCTGCGTGGCTTTGGTCTCTCACGAGCTCTAGTTTCCATGGATATTCAATACTACAGATCCTTATTTCCTCCTGCATCGACAGAGATGTTTGATTTCAGAGATCATACACAATATGTAATATCAAACCGGATTATGTCATAAAGAAATGTCATAAATGATTATGTCATAAAGAAATAAGAATTTAAATAAAAAAAACAAAAATTCTTATTTTGATACTCATTCATGCTTCAACAGTATTTCATTTTAAGAGTTTGAGAACGATCGACATTTCGACATCTTTATAAAAAAACTTTCGTTCCATACCAATGGCTTCATTTAAAAGAAAAGCTCGCGACAAACTTTTATATTTTACCAAAAGAGGGAAAAATAAGAGAACTTTACAACCGTCAAAAACACGTGACTTTTTGCGCAAACTGTCATTGAAGTTTATGCGGCATCGTAACATTTTTGGCTAGTTTGTTGCATATTCTGTAAATCCTATATTGTACAACCCGTTTCTGTTTAATCTATCCTGTTCACCAATTTATTCTGAAAAAAGCATTACCATTGTAAAATTTTTTTACTCTAAAAAAACTCATAAATACTTGGCGCGTCGGAAAAACTGTACGCTATGTACGTGTATTGTATGTATTTTATTATATATCTTCTGTCGTGTATTTCACTGCACACATCCATAGAATTGATCACATATAAATCACTGAAAACATTTACAGCCGGATTTATGACATTATTACAAATATATTGGTCGAAATGTGTGAGAAACAAACAATGTCACACATATTATAATTTATATACGATTATAAATCATATCTCGTTTCCTAATTTATAAGTATTAATTTATATATTATTATTTTTTGTCAACGTAAATATTTGATTAAAAAAATATAATATTGAATGGGACTATGAATCAAATAAGTAATAAAAAGATTCAGTAAAATAAAATAATGTTATAATCTTTAAAATTTTAAATTTACATTAATCTTTATAATATAATTATATCATTGTATGTTTATATATCTTTTTTGTTTTTAAGATCTCTTTTTTCTCTTTTAATTATTTGTTTTTTTTTTGTAATTATACGTTATTTTAGGAAAAGTTATATAAACATCGCTTAAAAAACAAGAAATTTTACTTTGATGCGACACAAAGTTCGACCAGCTTGAATGTTGAAATATATTGTACTTTGAAGCACTTAAGTTATAAAAAAGCAAACAGGAAACTTTCATGAAAACACTCGTGGCTTTCACAAACTCTGTACACTCTGCTTTCGGTACATTCTCTATATATGTAGTGTGATGCATACACTTGCATACGCGGGATGAAACTTTGCTGGTGGGCCTACAGCAACTTTTGCGAGTCGACGAAGGGTAAGATAGATACCTTTCGAGGTTATCAGGGGTGCATGTAATAACGTTCCGTATGCGGCAACCGAATAGAATTATAACAAGCTCTCGAAACTTTCGCAGAAAATTGCCGAAAGTTACACGTGCCCTTGCGTATGTTAGACACATATCGCATTATAATGTAATTTCGAAATACAAACTTCATCTGATCGACGTGACATAAACTCCTTGCACATAAACTCCTTACTAATTGGCAAGGTGAAACACGGCGTAAGTAATAGCATTACATAATATTTGAATATATTGCAATTAATAAGATAATTATTAAAAATTTTAAAATTATTTAAAAATTTAAAGTATTTGCGCTTTATTATACGTTTTGTTACGTAAATTTAAAATTAGAAGAAAAAAAAAACAGTTTTATTTTTCTCTCTTTTTAATATTTTGATTTTTTTTATCAATATTACAAATTTAACAAAAGATTGTTTTATAAATTGAACTGGTTATTGCTGAAAACAAAGCGTATAACAATTGATCAATTTCACTAAAAATTAAAAGATGCCAAAATAATATAAAATTATCCAATAACGTAAAAATATAAAAGAATTATATTATATATAAGTATTAATTTTGGAAAAATCCTTCGCATACGTATAACAATAAATTTGTATTTCTTGGATGCAAATAAAAGATTTTCACTTTTGAAATTAAATTTTTAGTAAAAATATAACATTTTTTACGATATTAATGAAATTTGTTGAAAATAAGACCATAAAAGACGATAAAATATTATGTTTCATGGAAAATCAATATATATATTTAACAACATTATAAAATAAGGAATCCACTCAACTAATCAAAGTATGTCCTTACGAAGTTATTTTTTGGTTCTGCTGCAGAACGATGCATGTAATTTTAACGGCGTAAACTTCGCGTAATCAGCCTGCATTGCAGAGATCGATGAGCGACATGCAGAAATGCACACGTTGAGTAATTAGTGCATAATTTAGTTGGCGCGTGCGCTGAATCGAGGGTGTCAGTTTCACGACACCGACTAGATAATCCCGACGGAAATACAATCCCGTCGATTAATTCGGATTTATTTGATCCTCGTGTCAAGTTTATACGCATAACAATAAATTTATATTTTGATATTTTTTTATATCATCAATAAAATGTAAAATGCAGAAATCATGCTCAAATACTGTCCGTGGTATAGCAGAAAATCATCGATTCAGATCGTCTGTCATATAATGCGACTATAGCAGCTAAGTTTGTTTACGCAATTAACATGTAAAGCGGGCAACATACCAAAGCATAGGTGAGCATTAATGTACAGCTTAGATAGTTCGCGTGCACGGAATTATGAGCTTCAATTTCACGCGGTGTCCAAATTCCGTAACGTCATGATGGAAATGTAATATCTTGAATAAACAGACATTTACTTCGGGTCGTTGAAAATTTGAATATATTTGTGGTGTGTCCAGAGCATCTGGGTAACATGAGACGGTTGTTTGATGCAAAATTAATGTAATAATACGCGCCGCGTATCACTTTTTGAAAATGTTAAAACGTTCAGCGTAACACCGAATTGTTTGTCACTCGCGTCTGTACCGTTTGAACCTATTGAACTGCTTAAAGAACTTTCCGATGCAGTTCAGTTGAATAGAAATTATTATATCAATTATATAAGTCGTTGAAGCATAAGAAATTTTACGTAAACAAAAGATTAATAAAATTTTATGTAATTCTTTTTCACTACACTCGACGTATACACGCGGCAAAATAAAGAAAAATATTTCATCCGCAAATACCATTTTCAGAATATACAATGCAACATAAAATATATCTTGTAAATTTGTATTTGGGACATTGAGAATGATATATGTATAGATACACACACAGAGTAAATTTTAGAAGAAAACAAAATTATTTTACATTTTTACACGCTATATCAAACTTATAGCGAACTTTCGATCAACTTTATAGTTTACTTCATAGCATCAGAATAATTTTATTCATGAAAAGTTATTTGTGTGAATCTAAGAAGAATTATTTCTTTCTCGCAATGTCTTTCTTTCTTTCTATTATAATTTATTATACTCGATGTAAATGCTATTACATATCTCTGTCATAAATAAGTTTATAATATTCTCGCTTCATTTATTCTTTATATTCATAAATATATATAAACATAAATGATATTTTCACGATATATGTTTTTACGTAATCATAAAGAAATAATCTATTGCGGCAAAATTAAATCGCGTTACAAAACAGCAGCAGCTATGTAATAAGGCATAAACATATGGTCGATAAGATTAGTTCTCTAAGCTATTGTAAAATGTCGCAACATTAATTCACTTTCATATTGTGAAAGAGAGAGAGAGAGAGAGAGAGAGAGAGAGAGAAAGAGCTTGCGTTTTCTAAACAATTGCAAACATGATATATTTTTATAATTAATCACAATCTGTCTTTCTTATGTTATTAACTAAATCTCATTTTGCGTAAATTTAGTAATATTAAACATATTATAATTAATAAGAAAAAGAAAAAAAGAAAAAGATATAACACATCGCTCAATAAGTCTCCGGTCTAACTAAGAAAAATAAATTTTTTTTTAGAAATAACGTGGGTCTGTCAACAATGTTGCCATGTGTCAGACCGGGGACTTATTGAGTGATGTGTTTTTTGCTGTCTTGTATACATATATTTCACGGATTTATAAACACGATTGCAGACTTATTAAAATTGATTATTTTTAAAACATTACAAAATTATGATAAGTATATTTTATTTGTCTTTGTTTGACACAATATCATATTTGCAGATTTAATTCGTACGAAAAATAATGGTAATGGCACAAACATAATTTGTTTCTTAATTAAATAGATATAATCATAATTAAATAAATATATAAGGACAGCAAATGGTAATATAAAATTTTGAACTGATTCATTTGTCCAGTTTAGCGAGCAAATTTTAGATAACACATACTGTGAACAATATATCATATCATATCGAGAATGAAAAATTATTTCAAATCCTTCCTTTTATCCGATGGACGAGAAAAACTTCGGTGACGATTATTGTGCCGACTTCTTTATCATCCTTTCGTTCTCTTGAATAAGATAGAAAGCCAAGAAGATAAAAAAGAAAGCATAAAAGAACATCTTGCGGAAAAAGCTCTGCTGAATAGCATTTTGATTTCCTTCTCTTTTAAGCGGCACCATATTTCATGTCTTTCCCGTCATCGTATAATTCTTAAAAAAAAAAATATTTTATACGCACATAGGGGAGATACTGTGTATCCTAATCACAAAAATATTTTAAAAAATAAAAATTTTTCTTGTTAAGTATAACGAAAATAACATGTGGTACGATAAAAGATCAAAAGATAAAATTAAATCATCGAATTTTTAAATTTTAAATTATCGAATATTCTCAAGCATTAAATGCAATAGTAACAAAGTGAGTATTTATATTACTTATAAAATAAAGTACTAGCTACATACTATTATAATTATTATAATTATAAAATAAATACACACTAGAAATAATAAATTATATTTAAGAATATATATATATATATATATCGAGATATTTTTTTTTTAATTATCGTTTATTTTAATAGTTCTAATGCGATATAAAAAAAGGAAGAGACGCTTGAAGATATTCTCTTTTTTATTTCATTTTTTCATTGTAATTTGCTTGCGTCGCATTGAACGGCAAGAATATTAATCATGAATTCTTTAGCTAGCCAAGAGAGAGAGCTGCTAAGATCGTTACTCAATGTACGACATCAATAAAAAAACTACAATATTGGATAGAAGAAAAGAAATGGTATCATTATATGAATCACAGGTAAAAATAAGAGTTTGCACTATATATGTTAATTATATTTTTTTATGCGTAATTATTTTGGCATAAAACAAAATTTTTAAATCTTTAAAAAATATAATAAAAAATACTCTATAATTAAAAAATACAATTTTTAATTACAGGCTAAAGAGTTTTCCTTGACCAAAGCAAACACAAATACAAATATATACACAAATAAAATAAAAAAAAAAAAAAATATACATATATATATATATATATATATATATATACAAATTAAATAAAAAAAATTATCCAATGTGTAATTTTTTTTGTATAAAAATTAAAGAATAAAATATGATTCAGCAAAAATTATTTATATTACACTCATTATATTTTTTATATATTCTTTCTCATACATGAAAATTGATCTGATAGACAAAAGTCGCACAGTTAACAAAAGAACTAGCAAAGGATGCTATTAGCCATAATTCTTTACGGAGTAATAGTGCTAAGAAACGGGCAACTAAGCGTACTAAAATCGCGCACATGTATGGTGTATATATACGCATATGTCTCGCTGCAAGCTAGTGCGCTACTTAAGGATTTTACTGAAACGGAGCACTTTCCGATTCTTGTCTCGAATGTATATTCACCCCTCGAAATTCACCCCCTCCCTGCGTCGCAACGTTGAACTGCATATAAACTTAGCTCCGCAACTTGCAGCGAGTAGCTGCTTCTCGTGGCGCCGGTCTCCTTAGAAAGGAGCATACTTAACGACGCTAAACCGCATCCGCCATAAGGAGTTCGACGCGTTATGGTTTCCTGTCTTTTGACGCTGCTCTGTCAAAGCGAACTTTGGTCATGTATCTACATGTGGTATACAGTTTAATGAGATGGTCATTCACGCAAAATGTGTATTGATTTTTTTTATCTCCGTTGATACATTTAAATAAAAATTAAGTAAGCTTGAGCTAGTAAGAATTCTTTATGTTGTCCTTTTTAATAATTTCAGGGTTTAATTTTAATATATACAAGGAGAAAGAAAATTTTTATTTTATTATTTTAAGTTTTAGTTTTTTCCTTTTGATAGTATTTTAGGAAACATGAATCAAGGATTGTAGATTTGAATTTCAATAAAATATCGTAGCAAAATTAATTCTGTAATAAGTCCGAATATATTTTGCAAAAATTTATCGAAAAAAATTTTTAAATCACTGTATTATTAAACACATTAAAAATTTTTATTATAATTCTAAATCTTTAATAATTTCATATAGCTTGAAAATTATATTATTAAATGCCGCGTATCTCTAGATAGATAACAGCGGAGAGATTAAAGTCTTCCGCGACGATCCAAGTTTGCGCGACAACTTTCGTGTGATAAACAGAGAAACTATTTGTGCTTATTGTGATCTCTTATTACTATAGAATACGTACTCAAGTTTTGAGTTTGACTTGAAATCCACTTCGCGCATATTTTACAAGAAGGATAGATGGAGAAGATAAAGATTGCGTATTAAGGAGAGAGAGAGAGAGAAAGCTGAAAACGGAACATCATAGTCGGAAACAGTTCCGACGTTTTCAATAATGCTCCTAATGGATTTTCTCAGCTCACGTACAAACGCCATTAAGTGCTCTCTCAACCCAGCGCAAAGCACAAGCGGTACCGGCAACAATCGTGGTCCACTGATTTGACTTGGTGATTCCGAAACTGCGTGGCTACTTAGATAGACAATGTTCCGATCGCGTTCATTCGCCAAAAATTATAAGAAACTTACATGACGGATCTCGAGTAATCATGATTGGCGATTCCAACAAATCTATTATGTTAAAGAATTCTAAATGTCATTGCGCATACCAATGTAACAGCGTTTCGCGAAATTTAACATTCCCGTTAAGAGAGAGCGCATGAATACCCAAGTGGAGTGTAAAATCAAACGTCTTTTAAATGGCGCTATAGTTATAAATATATCGTCATGATAAATCAATAACTTGAGAAGAGAGAGCGTGCCATTTATATAATCGAGATTCAAGAAAATCTATTTGCCAAAAGTGAATAAAAATAAATGGAAAAACATATGGCAATGCAGTTGCAAAGGCATACACAATTTCTTTAAATCCTAAAATGCATTCATTCAATTACATCATTTTTTACGAACATAAGAATCTCCGTTTCATGATCATGTTTATAAAAGCATTATTTATATCGTTTAACTTCCCTTGCTCGTTTTACTTGATTCGTCCAGAATAATTATTACAAGTTAATTATTACAAGTGAACGTATAGATTTATCGTAATCACTGGTCAAGTAATTTGCGTCGAACGACTCGAGCAGTTCAAAACTTTTCGATTATCTACGGAAAGAGAATAGGAAGCTTCCTGGAAATGAAACGCGTATTTTATTAGAGCAAGAGAGAACGAGTTCGGCTGCGACAGCAGATTGAACCGAATTTTTCTTTGCATGCGTCGCGCCATGAAATCGAGGCGAGGAACGTGGTTCATAAATTATTTACCGACTCGTAAAGCGGTGTGCGAAAGGACTGAGCTCTAATAAAAAGAAAAAGAAAAACGCGCGCAGAGAGAGTAGGAAATCCTCGGACCTCAGCGAAAAAGGGCGAGCAAAGGTCGGTTAACCAGGTTCTAAAAGTCGAGATGTATATATATATCGATATATATATATATATATATATATATATATATATATATATAAAAGACGCAAGATATGTGCTTCCGAGCAGAAAAGTATTTTTTCGATTATATTTGCAGGATAGATTTACGACCAACATTTTTTCACGAGTATTTTGGATTTTTTTAAAAACATCACGTCTCGAGGTTTAAATGTTTTCTTTCAGATTTCGATTTCGTAGGATAAATTGTTTTTGAAAAACATCTTTATACAAAGATTATTATTTTTTATAAAAGAAAATAATTCAGAGCAAAAATATTTTCTTTTTAAAAATTTATTTTTTTTTTTTTTACAAAAAATTATCTTGTACCAATATAATTTTTTTCAAATTTTCTATTTTTTCTACTTAAATCATACATTTTAAAAACATGGACTATTTTTTAGATTTCAACTTCTCCATAAATATATATA
>JBCAUJ010000001.1:14909997-14920470 GCA_038406275.1 Cataglyphis albicans
TATATATGTGTATATATGTATATATATATATATATATATATATATACATACATAATATAAATGATTATGAAATGTTAATATCTTGACATGATTTATATGACATGTGTATGTGCATCTCTCGATACTTACATGCCTTTTCTAAAAATTTATTAATTTTATCTGAAATTTACTCTGCCTGCACCATTTTAAATCTATTTACACCCTTCAAAGATTTTCGTGCTCCCCTCACTGCCATACAAACGGCACAAGATATTTTCTTCGGTCAAAGCTTTCCACTTCCCAAGCAAACCACTTTCGAGCACACTTGAAATGTTTTCAGTACTTCTCGCTCCTTCAACATACTTCTTTTTATTTTCGTATCAGTCCAAGTGCTATACATGCGAATATGAGAAAGTTATCAAACACTTCTAACAATTCATTTCACGAATACTTGTACATATTGATAATTTCTGCTCACAAATTCATTTCCATTTTTCTATTCAATGATTTAATTGTATCGAAAACTTTTCCCTCTTGTGTGTATTTGCGTACGTAAAAAGTATAAAAATCTGAAAATTTCTGATGTAAAAATCTCGGAAAGAAGCAAAAAGTAAAAATTTCATTTAATATCTTGTTTAAATCAACATATGAATTACAAATCATATATACTCACTTATAAGTCACAGCCAATAATAAATAACGTTGTCAATTAAAAAAAAAAAAAAATAAACTGTGTTAATAATAAAGCAATATTTAAATTTAAATATCGCACATATTTAAAATTTCTATCATAAATTTATTTAATAAAAAGAAAATTGAAATCTTTTTTAAATAAAAAACAAATTTGTCTAATAAAATTAATAATTAATAATTAATAATTATAAATGTCATAAATTGTTTTACATTCCATAAAAACTTTAATTAAATACCCTAAATGTTTACAAAAGTATGTGACTATGGATATTGTGACTTATTAAAAATTCTCACAAGTCTCAAAAAAAAAAAAAAAAAAAAATTTCCTCCATTAAAAAAAAATGTAAGATGAAACACGTCTCGGCGTATTTAGCCACCTCGTAACATATCCTAGCTACACTGCCGCAGTTGCAAAGGATTATTACACGGCATTACGTACGACAGCGGCGAAATGGCGCAGTTAAAAATAATTAATGAAGTTCTCTCGGGCGAGAGCGCGGGAAAAAGGCAGATTTAACGCGGCATGCGTCCTTCGTGAGATTCATATTTCGCATACGTGTCCTCTTGAATTAATGATGCGCCGATGGAAGCGTGTGTGAGGGCGCGTGTAGGTACGCGTGGACATTAAGTCGTGAGCAGCGTGTGCCCGCAGACTATAATGACTATGCCATGCCTCAAGTGTTCCTGCAATTACAAGTTTCGCGATGCGGGAACGACGATGATATTCGCGATGAACGAGCGGTTTTAGGAAAATAATGGAGACGAGACGGCGCTTTTCGACCTGCCACAGAATTATTGAAGAGTTCGTAAGCGCTCTACTAAAGTGTCCAAATAACCCAATAATCTGTCACATTAATGCGTCTGTCAAACACACAGTATTTATTCACGCAGATATATCCCTTTTTGTTTATTTTTTAATTGGATTTTATTTAAATACAATGTTTATGCTAATTTGAGTAAATTTTGAGATGCCTTTCGGAAACATTTATCGTATTCAATATTTTTTTGTAATATAAAATAAATATTCTTATTAAATGAATTAAATTCTTGTCAAAACAATATTTACATAAAATTAACTAAACCAATAAAGTCCTATCATCTTATATTTTTATCTTAATTTGCCAATGTTTTCATTTTATTTTATAGTCTGAATACGTGAACCAATTAACGTAAAACATTGTATACATATGTATATACATCACACAATATGTATATACATCATAAAAGCTCAATAGTATAACAGATTCCGCTGTTTGAGTGAAGCGAAATGTGCATTCAAAAAGCTCGGCGGCTTCTGAATTCCGGAAGTCTGTTATATCGCGTCATCTCCCCCGATCCCCCGACCACATTCATCCCTTCGTGAGTCCGGTCTTCATTAATTATCATTTGTACGGCTGGAAGCCGCGACCGATCCTAACTATGGCGCTAACAAAACGACCTCGCGGCGCTCATAAATCTTACCTCAAACTCCAAGAGCGAATCTGATATCGAATTTACACGGACACATATGCGCTCTACCAACAACTCGATACAGTCTACTTATGTCCACGCACGCGTAAGATTTGCGAGAGGTCCAGAGCAATTCTAATAAAGGAAAAGATAAGAAAGAAAGGCAAAGTATTAAAGTAAAGTATTAAGAATGCTCGTCTCAATATATAAGATTATATCTCACGCAGATAAGATAAGCTTTTCTTTTAGTAGACAAGTACTTATACGACCAGACTGGCAATTTATTGTTTAATTATCATATCGCAACGTTTCGACCATATGGTTTTGGTCCTTATCAAGTGAAAGTTGTAATTAAAAAGTAGAAAGAGAAAAATTGAAATGTCAAAATGTGTCAACCACTATGTTTGGAATAATGACAACTATTTTTCTTTTAGCATAAAAAATAAATAGAAAATGATTGTTTCAGTGCTAAAAAAAAAAAAAAACATTAACATCCGTGCATTGAAATTTAAAAAATTTCAGCAAATAAGTTAAGTTATTGAAATATAAATATAATGTATGTATAAAAAATATTATCCTTTTTTCTTCTTCTCCGCTCTCACTTTTCTCTGCTCTCTCTTCCCCCCTCCCCTCTTTCTTTTATTAAAATAACAGCACTAGTTAAATTTTTCTTGTTGTAAACATATTTTAACAAGTTATCAAAATAAACATCCTGTAGTCCTTAAGAGTAAATTTCACTTCCACTTCGAGAATTTTATTAAAAAAATTATAAATACTATATTATAAAAAATTATAATTATAAAATTATAAATTTTAAAAAATTATTAAAATTACCGAATAACAAGTTACGGTTTGACTAGTTAAATCTTATTTATTAGAAGGAAACGCTTACTCAAAGTTTGCCAAGAAATCTAAGATCGTTGAGAGAAAACTCACGATATCTACTCTATATATGTATGTCTCTGAGGCGAATAGAAAGGAAACAGAATCCCGTATAAATAAAAAAGAAAACCAACGAGAGGATTGCTTGAGATGTCAAGAAAATATATTCACATACTCTGGCTACAAATTGCAATTCGGACTGCAATAACTGCCGAGTCATTTCTTTCTATCTTCTTCTATTTTCGCAATCCCCCATTCCTTGTGAGCTTTCTTTAAAGTACGTTCCATAATTCGCATCAAAAATTAATAAGAAGTACGCGAGCAAAAGAGAAATTATATAATCGGCCGATCGGAAAATAAATACGTGATGTTTGATTTAAGTAAAAATTAAAATTTTGTTAAAATTAAAATTTTCATAGAGATGTTTCCATATGATTATTAAATTACATTGGAATGTGTGTATATAATTGTTTAATAAAAATGTTTAATAAAAATCTTTCATTATTCTTGTTATAATTATTGATTATGTTTTAATAATTAAAGTTTTCTCTATTACATACATAAAAAAAAAATAAAAATTTTATTTGTGAAATTATAATTGCAATAGAAAAATTACACAGAGTTACTTTGATTTTCAAAATAATTTATAGAGTTGTAGCACTTTTGCCCCATAAATTCTTTAAATAAGCAGCTAATTAATTAGTTAATTATTCGACATCACTTTATGCAAATTAATCTGATCTAAAACAAGGAAAGGGAAGTGCAATTGATTTAAAACGCGGTAGAGTTTCCTTTTTCGGTATTTCTTTAGCATTTCAGGACTAATAAAATAAACAAATTAATTTTTAATTAGATACGCTGAGCGTGTCTTGTTGCACAAGATGATTATTCCCTTGGACGAAGTACAGCGCCACATTGTGATATCGTAAAGAAGGTTAACATAAAATATAAGAATCGGAGAATTGACCTTAATCCTGCAATTGGCTTGCTTCAATAAAATCTTGTTTCGAAGCTTATTGCACCAAATTGACTCCACTATAGCGTACGCGTATCGATAAATCCTTCTCTACACGGATTTGAGATAAACGTTTACATCAACGGTTTGCTTATGAAACTTAAAATGATGATTTAGGAAGGAAGATATATATAGATATATTGTAATTACATTGTATATAAGATAAAATATTACAATATTTTGTTAAATTTAAAAAGTTGCATCAAAATTATATCGCATCAATATTTTTTGCACAACTACATATTTCTAAACATTTATATTTTTCCGAAATAAATTGTATAAATTAATTTTTAAAGAAATAAACATTATGCAAATCCAACTATATGTATATACATCTTTATTGTACGTCTGTTTATTTAAAAATTTAGTTAATCTTGAATATTATTGATTATATATTTTACAAAACCAATATGCAATTTAAAGAATATTCTTCTAAAAAATAACTATAGCAAAATTAAATTTGAATTCTGCATCTTTCTTTTTTATATATTAAAAAAGAAAAACTAAAAGAAATAATTAATGCCATTCTTCTTGCAATTAATATTAAAAATTTTGAGATCTTATATCTATGCAATAATTTTATATCCAAAGTATATTAGTTGAAAAAATTAATAATTAATCTTGTAAAACCTGTGTAAAATTAAAAATGATTTATTATTAATTAAAATTTACTTTCCAGTTCCTCGAAATAAGATGTTTTCTAAATTGATTCTAAATTTCAGATTTTTTTTTTATTTCTTTTTCTGAAATAATTTGCAAAAAATAATGAAAAACGAGTAATTTGCGGAAAGAGAAAAAAAGACGGATAATATTTTTCTACAATTTTTAGTAAATAACTTTTAAACGAGTTAGTGGATCTAAATAAAGTTTTGCACAAATATTTATTAGAATTTCCTTAATATATGTAAAAATTTTTATTTCATTGGTAATATTTTTTCTTTGTCAAATTTGTCAATAAGTGCTATAATAGACGATTTTCCATAAGAATCAATAGTAACTTTAAATTTAAATAACTTCCAAACCGTTAAGAGAATTGTGCTTAGTTTTTGCACAAATATTCAGAAGAAATAATAGAACAATCTATAAAATTTTAATGCTTTTATTAATATTTAAATATATGTCACATACATCCTTAATAAACTATGTGTACTCATATATTTATAAAACTTAAATCACCGAGATTTGTGAATGCTCGTAAATTGTGCGCGAAAGTTTATCGCGCTGAGAAGTTGATGGTGTCGTAAAGTGTTTGAAAAATTCATCAATGAGAATGTCCGGCATCGATATGTAACAAACATCGAATATATCTCGACAAAGAGCTCATGCAGAATTCATTCCTGTTTATACGATTTAAAGTGCTGGAGGTATTCCTTATAATTTTTTTTTTTTTTTCTTTTCTAGTGTACATATTTATATAACTAATTTTCGAAACTAACGTTTTTCGTTTGGAGTCGAACACGATCTTGGTAAAAATACTAAATAAAGATAACAAGATATTTTTCTTCCAATCACTAAAACGCTATTAGCGTTATTTTAACAGCTAGATTTTTATACAAAATTATGTAATACGCAAGAAAAAAGAATAGAATCGATTGTTGCACCAAATATTTTTACTATTTTAAAATATTAAAAAATCACCCATAAGCGATGATAAAGTGATCTTAGATATATATGTCATTTATTATACAAGATGCAATAAAAAATGTATATATGTAAAATTAATTTGTCTAAATTAATATTACAAAACAAAAAAAGTCTATCAAAAAAACTATTTCATCTTTCGATGTAATAGACTCTAATTCAACATCAATTGATTAATAAAAAGAAAGCTTCATATTTATTTATGTTAATTAATTCTATTTTGTTATTAAATACTTAAGATTCTGGTAAGCCATGTTGATGATTAATGAGACAATTTTTCCTGAATCTTGGAATTTCTCCTGAGTCCATATAATTTATTTTCTTCGATTTCTCCTTCTTATATTGGCTACGAATTACATTCTGTACGTAACTATTGCTTTTATTTTGAACAAATTGATTCTTGCACGCCAAGCATGCTCGTCTTGCTTTTGCACGAAAGAGTGCAATAATCCTCTATGAGATATTGTAAAATCATCGCTCTAACATATGTATAGACATAATTTATCACATCTATTATTTTTTCAATTTTTTTACATATATTGTACATATATGTAAGAAGCCTGTGTGTGTGTGTGTGCTAAAAAATTAACTTCGAAATCAAATTTGTCTTTCAAATATATATCTATACATTATCTAATTTAAAATTTTAGTTTTGTATTTTTTCGAAGAAATGTAAAATAAAGAGGAACTCGATACAAAATATGGAATAAGTGCTGACAGATCAAAGTTGACAGAATTATATCAAAATTTGATGACTCTGGTCAAGATTACTCGCTGCATCATTCGTATGACGCGCTATCACGCGAATTGAAATGTTTCTCATCGCTCGTTCGATACATATAGATTGGTGACGAACAGAATTGTAATTAGTGAGACAACGTCGAATTTATAGTAGCATTTTTTAGAGTATTCAAATCGATCGGTTATCATAACTAGGCCAAATCTTTAATATCTTTCCTATGTATTAAATAATTTTCGTTTTTTTTTCAAATTATTTTATAATATTTTATAGATCAATAAATTTAAAAATTCTGCACATACATATACACATACACAAACATATCTATGTATATATATTTGCACAGTGTTAATTATACAAAGTATATTATGTTTTTTTTTTTTTGTAATATAATTTTTTTTATAACACATCAAAGATTTAAAAATAAAATTATAAATTGTACATAAATGAGAATCTCAAGGTTCTATAAAATTATTATATTAAAAAAATATAACTTAAAAAAAATCTTTTTATGTGTATGTGTATCAAAAAATATATGCTATTAAAAACTAAAAAGTTGTAAAAAAATTAGTAAAATGCTTGCATTATGAAAAGCTTTATTAAATCAAATTTACGGAAGAATTCAAAGGAACCTCTGGCTTGTACAACGAACTGTACAGCGCAACGTATACAAAACTGAGTTACATAGCTCCGATTAATTAACTCTTACTAGGTCTTGCCTTCTACGTTGTAATGTGTACAAGTGAAAAAAAAAGTATTAATTTACGTTGTTTATTTAAAAAAAAATCTTTAAGAAAAATTAACTTAAACTCTTACTCAAACTTACTATATAGAACAAAAAATCATCATAAAGAATCTGATTTTATTATTTCATTCTGTTTTTCAAGCAATCGTAAAACTTTTATGTTACGTCATTACGTACGTCCATGCTACATCATAGTTCGATATAAACATAATAATCTATTAATAATTGATGATTTTATCGATTCACCTAATAACTGCAATCGCCGAATAACATTTGACGAAATAATGATACGATTCGAATCAATCTTGTATCATGCAATAGAAGCAATCCGACATTTATTTTACACCTTTCTTTTTTTTTTTACTCTATCGTTCCCCCATTTTTATTCATTCTTTTTTGACATTGTTGCACTTTCATTCGCGCAGCTTCTATCGAACAGTCACTTCGTAAGATGGATCGCTTTTACGCCAACTGTTAATGGGTTTCCGGTCCGTTTCTGTCGTCGGAAGTTTCCCTCTTTTTACAATTTAAGCTTGGCACACCTAGACTGATGTGCCAGATGAAGCAATTTTATTATTTAACCAAGCAAATTTAATGAAACAGTGAAAATTACAAAAGTTGACGATGGATACAGTAATAATATTTAAAATTTCAAGAAATGTATTACTGAATATATTGAATATACTGAATTTATGTAATTTTAAAGAAAGATTAAACACGAAGTATGCTATCACTGAATTCTTGAATAACAATGAATGTCCACGAAGTTTCGATCAAATTGATAAATTCTTGCCAACAGTATTTCCATGCAAATTTTTACACTAATACTGGCAATTTTATATTTTTTATTTACATTAATAATCCGTGATGAGATACGTAATTAGATGTATCAAATAACACATCACTCGATAAGTCCCCAATCTGACACATATATGGCAACATTGTTGACAGACCCACGTGATTTTTAAAAAAAAATTTGTTTTTCTTAGTTAGACCGGAGACTTATTGAGTGATGTGTTAAAGTGATGTATTATTTAAATTTTTTCCTGATTTTCTCAAAACAGTCGCGTAACTTCGTTTTAACCTTATTTCCGCTCTTAATTTCGATTCGCAGTTTCAGCAGAAGCGAAAAATCTTTGGTCAACATCGTCATGAGTCCTCGAGATCGACAAGTGAATCGCGGTTGGCATTCATCGCTCGAAACAAGAGCCACTTCGAGGCTTTGATCTTCCTCGAGAAAAATGAGGGATCTATAAGTCTATTTATAGATCTCTCTATACTCGCAAGAGAAAAGCATCTCCGTCTCTATCAAATTTTCGCTCGAGTAACTCTGAAATTCGCTCGAACAAGATTCAAGCTTAATTTTCAAAAAATTTTATTACGACATTCTCTTTATATACGACGAAGATTTCTGTATTTTGCCGAACAAGATATCCAATCTCAAAGACTGCTCGCAAAATTTATATATCACGGTTGCTCACATTCTGCGAATCGTTGAGTCTAAACTCTAATTTTGTTACAAAAGAGAATATTTCTTTTATTTTTTTTTTTTTTATTTATATTTGCATAAAGTAAACATCACCAGAAGAATTTCTGAAAAGTCGTTGAGTCATTTTTTGATGCAGGTTTCCTCTTTGTTTATGTATCATATTCCCTTCGAGTTATGTTGCTTTTCACAATATCCAGTATAGGAGAACTCCTCTGTCAAGCTTTGTAAGATGGATCGTTTTAGGAGCTTTCCTTGCTTTCGACATGCGATGAATCGACCAAATATCGCCGAAGAAGTTCACCCTGTCTTGTGAAATGTAACATACATATAAAAGATTTCGAGTAAAGTGACTTGTTTATATGCCTGCAAAAAGTGTTGGCAACAAAAGAAAAATACAATAAATGTGTTATGTTTATGGAAATAAAAAAAAAAAATTGGTCTTGTGTCTTAAAATTTTAAATTTCAATCCTAATAATTAATTCTAATATTTTCGATCTTCACACAAATGTAACACATTTTGATTTATTATTTAAATACTATAAAGTGTCTGAAAAAACTGTAAAATAAAGTTTTGGTGTTAGAGGAACAAATTTACATAAGCAAAAATACACGATTCTAAATATATTTTCATTTTTATCTCAAGAACATAACACGCATAATTTTAAAACCTATACATACCATCTTTATTTTATTTTATATAAAATATCTTCTCAATTTTCATCAAATTATAGTGTGCATATAATAAAAGGTTTCTTTATACTTTATTATAATATATTTATTATAATATACTTTATTATAATATTTATTATAATCTATTTCTACATAATAAGTTTTATAAAATTATTATGTAACTAAAATAAGTATTTCTTTGATTTATATTTCTCATTCTTCTTCTTTAATTATTTCAAGAGACACTTTTACTTCGCCTTTAAGATAATTGTCTTTTTTCTTTCCTTGTAATTATTTTAAAATTATTTTCCTGTAATGAGAGCATTAGTGTGATGGCCGACCTCGCAAGGAAGACACGATGATGATGCCAGATGCAGGAGGACAAGCAGAACGAAATCGTTTCTCCATTATTGCGCGAGACACCAGTGTCCACGACAGACACGTGTGCATACTGCAGAAATTTCTTGCTTGGTGACATATGTTCCACATTCCTTACCGTCTCTTGATCGAGTAAAATACGATAAAACTTTAACAAAATATAAGGCTCTTTTCATTTAGCGAGAAAATCCAGCAAATCAATATAAAAGTAAAATCAAATCTTCGCAAAGTTGGATATTGTATTGGAAAATGTATCGTCACTTTAAAGATTAAATTCCACTTTATATTGTGGCTCGAATCCAATTTTCGTATGCTGTAACCAAATTCTACAGCATACTTTGCTACAAAAATATATCTTTGAAAAATTCACATTTATCAATTGATTACCTCTTTATATCCTGATTAATTATTTTTATAAACGAGCAAATTTGATAATACAATGAGTTATTACAATGAATATTAAATCTAAACTATACCTCTTTTATTCAAAAATGAAAATGAATTGCTAATATGAGTACTTTTGTATATTGTTTTAATTTTAAAAATTAATATCATAAATCATTCAATGATTTCTACAAGTATAAGTATATTTACTTATGCAAATTATAATATATATATATATATATATAAATACTTATTTTAAAAGAAAAAATATATATATACTTATTTTAAAAATATATATATACTTATTTTTAAAAAAATACACAGTTGATTTAATATAAATAATAAAATTAATTTAATAAACGATTAATATTGTGTGTATATCTATATATATATGTACACAATATTAATCG